>BQMF02000646.1:0-192250 GCA_027922465.2 Turritopsis dohrnii | reverse complement strand
GCTCAAACTAAGACAATGCCATGCTAGGTATATAAATATAAATGAAATATTAAGTATTTTCAGATCATCTGACAGTACACAGTTTTTTATAAGCAAACCTACCTGAAAGCACCTGAAAAAAAAAAATAAAACTGAAAAATCTGGTTCATATTTTTTAAATCGAAAGTCAAGGAATATTTTAAATCTTAAGTGTTTATATGTGTATACAATAAAATATCTTTTATTTCTTATCCTTTAGATTATATTAATGCTTGTATTCTTGTACGTAAACAGGACCTATATGATAGCAGTATTTTAGTACTGTAATAGTCATCCTGTATAAATATTTATTTTTTAAAAAACTGCTATAATAAAAACCTACATGTAAAATCTTCAAAAATCAAGACTTCAAGAATTATTTTTAAATGATTGTATATTTCTCTAAATTTTTTTTAACCTAGAACTACGTAGTAAAAATTTCACAACAAAATGTTCTCTATTTAATTTTTCTCTAAAATCATTATTATAAAAAGAATTAATAAACTAAATGCAAACTTTAATAAATAAAAACATACTTTCAGAAACATTTAGAACTAGACACTTCGGTAGATTTCTTATTAAAAAATATATGCAGACAATAAGAGAAAAGCCTTTTTTTGTCAAGATATTATTTCATTTCCCATTAATTTTTCCATGATAAAAATACAACTGTACTCCCTATAATATGATTGGAGTGCATGCATATAAACATATGAGAGAAATTGAGAATTGAGGAATTTTCTTTTGTACGTAACATATATACGTGTCTTGGGTTGTGATAATCATCCAGCAGGTAGACCGATATTGCTGTGCATATCCTACCCCCAGTGATTAAACACTAACATGCACTGCACAATAGTACAGTCAAGTGCATAAGAGTACAGATACAGTATAGTCAGGAACATAGAAGCACGATACAAAAAGTCAAAGTCAAAATGACATCAAATACGAACGGCAGTAGCTAGGTAATCTGTCTATTTCTATCCTCTTTATGCACCAATAATTTTCTATCACCTCATATATAAAATGCCAGCAGAAAAAGTGCCAGAAATAGGTTTTCTAGCAAGAACAGCGCTCGTTTTCTAGGAAATTCACTGCAGTGAATCGGTTTGTTTTCACTGCAGCAACTAGCGCATGCGTATGAGAGACTCCGATTCTTCCGATTTTGCCCGATTTGCAATTAGCTCGGAAGTTCATAGCTCACTGTACTATTTAAACAATACTGATAGACTGTGGAGTGTATGGTGCAGAGTAGATACATAAGCAGCTAATGTAACAAATTGTTGCCATTTAGATTTAATGCAATTTGATATTCAATTCTTTGGCAGATGCATTTGTAAGAGCAGATCGTCAAATTACACTTTTCTATAAAAGCTCAAACTTTATCAAAATATTGATAATACTTAGATAAAATATATATTTTATTTATTTACAGCTGTTAATTTCCACACCTTTTATGAAAATGGAAAATTTTCTTTCTTTCATGTTAAATTTTAAAAATTACAACAACAACAAAAATTTTGTTACTGAGTTTTGCAGTGCACTAAATTCACTGGAAAAGTTCTGGAATTCCCTGGAAATTCAAGGAATATTTGCTGTTGTTGTTGGTTGTTGCTGCAGCACCAGCCTTAATCTTAAATCAGTGATAATCTTAAATCAGCAAAAGTTGTTTATTGGCTGGTATTTCCATATCTTCCCTTTCTGCCCAGCCATCATCCTGTTCATTATTAAAAGCTAGTTGTGATAAATAGATATATATGGTTTTTGTTCATCAAAATAATTTTGTTAATAATTTCTGTTTTTCTGTTTAGTACTTTGATCAACTGAAGCGATTTTTAAAAAATGTATTCATGCTGCAAAAAACTATAAATAGCACATTTTTATCACCTGTTTTCTGTCAGGAAAGAACAGAGATAGTTGAACTCGATTCTACTTTCATTCAGAACAAAACGGAAAGGAAAATTTCCTGCTCATGTGGTGTTCGCGCATGCTCATTGCTTTTCCTTCCCTGTCCATTCCTGTCTGCAGAAAATTTTCTTAAAGTGGAAAACTGCCTTAACTCTTCCAAAAGTTGACCTTTTCCTAAAATGCTATCAACTTATTTATTTTTTACGAACACAATCATATTCTGATGTGGACCTACATACTGGAACATTTTTGTATTTATTAGCCTAAGCAAGCATCATTTATTTTTAACTTCTTAAAATAACACTTTCATGTTTTTTGCTAATGGTAAACCTCTGATAGCCAGCAATTCCATAAGTTTATTCCAAGACAATTTTCAATCCTAGTTGTAACTATAATAATCTTTACAAATACCCAAAAAAGTTCAGAAATGAGTGTAGAATAACTGAAAATTTTCTAGTTTAGAGAACGAAAAATATTTTGATAATTTGTGATTAACGATGATAATCATAAAATTTTCTAAGAGTTAGACAGCTTTTAGTTTATAATGTTATAAACTTTTCTAAACTATAGCTATATAAATTTGTCATTAAATTTGTACTTTTAATTATTACTTTCAGGATAATGCATACTTGGATTTTCTTTTTTGTTTGATTTGTTTAAGTTTGTTTCAATATTGTCATGGTATGATTAGGATTTCTGTATCATTTTATATTTGAAATCTTTTTCTTTTAGGTAAGATAAATAATAAAAAAAGTATATAAACCATTGAAGAAATAAAACTCATGGTTTTAAATCATGATGTTGGTGGTTTGGGGAAGGACAGATTACATTCATTTCATCAATTCATTAATGATTGCTGTTTAATGTAACTTTGGATTAAAAGAGATAGAGTTGGAGGTATGGATTTGTTTTTAAATCATATTTTGTAAACCCAATATATGGATGTTGTATTCTTGTGTGTAAAATTTTGCATTTATTTTGTTAAGATGTGTTTTACCAGGGACGGCGGAACGTTTTTGAAAGTGGAGGGGCTGAAATGTTTAGTGTCTAAGGAGGCGCCACCATGGTTGGGGCCAACGGGCCGAGAAAATTTTGAGTTTTCAGTCCTCCAGATTGACTAAAACGCAGTCTAAATTTTAATATTTCAACGAAGGGTAGAACAAGAAAACCAACAATAATACATAGGTATAATAATCAAAAACATGTTTTTAAATTCAAAAAGAAGCTAACTGACAAAATCAAAATTTACAAATCATCTTCTGTGAACTTCCCAAAAATTCGAAATCTGTTATCATTCGCTTGGGCAAATAAATTTGCAATTTTGATAATGTCCAATTGATCTGTGCGTTCCTTATGGAAGGTTAGAACGGAGACTGCATTGAATCGAGCTGGCAGCATGGTTGATCGCATCCATGTCTTCACTCTTCTTGCCGTTGAAAATGTTCTTTCTGCAGTGGCAGCTGAAGCTGGATTCACGGCTAAAATTTGATAACTTTTAAGACATTCACAAGATACTTTTTCTCCGCGTCATTTAGCATCTTTACTTCTTTCATCAGATCGTGAAAGTGGTCGATTTTCTTTCCTTTAAGTAACACCTTAGAGTCGCGAGTTCAACGATCAAATCATCGATGTTTACATCGGTTTTGTAACTTTCTTTAACGAAGTCAATTTCCACAGACGTTTCCTCACCCTTCGACGTTTTAATCAGCAAACATTCCAGCAGTAACAATTTCAGAGAATTTTCCTGCGTTACTAGCGTTATCTGAGTCTTTACTTTATCTCATAAAACATTAACTTTTTGTAAAAAAAAAATCATCACTTCTTGGCAAAAAAGTGGGGGGGGTTCCGCCTGGCCTTTTTTGCGTAAAAGATATTCATTTTGTGTTTCATGCCTCCCAAGTAGAAAGTTTTTTTAAAAAAAACTTCTCTTCGGTTCTACTCCATTATTTATGGCATCATTAAATTTTTTTTTTCATTTGATATTATGTGATTACACATTTATAGCTATTATAAAGTGGTGTGTTTCTGGCTTTTGTGTGCCTGCTGGGCACTTATGCATTATCATGTTATTTGTTCTGTAAAAGTTACTTTTCATTTCCTGTGTATGAAAAATATGGTTTTCGGCCAATAATAGGGTATTTTAATCATTTCGAAGATTCAGTTTTTGTTTTATGCCTCCTGGGTAGAAAGTTATTTTTAAAAAAAAGCTTTTCTTCAGTTTTGCTCCATTAGTGATTGCACTTGTAAAAAATTTTTTCATATGATATTATGTGCTTAAAAATTATATTATGTGCTATAAAAATTCATCTTCTGGGTAAAAAAGGACAGCATGCTTTCTGTTAAAAGGAGCTTAATATTAAACGTTTGATGTTCCAATTTTTTTTATGTTGATGTTTGGTTGTTTCTAGGAGAAATTTATTTTACTAAGCCTTTCTCTGCGGTTCAGCTCACATTGATTGAAACTGGTAAAAATGTTTTACCTGGGATTCTAGTTATTACAATAATCTTAAAATTTTCTAAGAATTAGACTGCTATAATAGAGCACACGTTTAGTGCACAGTCTAATGTTAATCATGGTGGATGTTGCTGTAGCTGAAACAAGTGTATCCAAGCAAGCAGAGGGTGAGAGCGAGATTCAGTTTTATCTGTAATTGCGTCTAAAACAGAGAAGCTAATGTCATTATTTGACACCATAGCTAACTGCTCTAGGTATTATGTGCCGTAGTTATAATAGTAAATGGCGCTTTTGGTGTTTGGATGATTTAAGCAGTATTTCAAATTTAAGTTCTAACTCAGTAAGCTTCCTATTTTAATGTGGTGAGAATAGAAGCCTGACGATTATGTTTCTTACCGTTATAGCTAAATTATATTTAATTCAAATGATTATAAATTTCCTTTCTAATCCTCAGCTGTTCTCTTCATCTTCATAGTTCAGAAAATGCTTTTAGACAGTTAATTTATCATAAATAAGTCAAATATCTCAATTACAGTTGTTGGTGACACTTCTTCTGGAATTTCCCATTGTCAACAATGTCTGTCTTTTTTGTGATTTAATCTTCAAGGTGTAATGAAGATCCGCAATCAGAAGGAAACAAAAACCTCTTGGAGAAGTCTGTAAGAACTTTCATTCTCTTTTAACAGTGAACAATCTTATATTGTCAATCATGCTATGGACCTGGTGATTTATGTAGGGTACATTCTGATAAGTTTTTAGAAACTTTTATACTTTACACTTGTAAGATCATGCTTTCCTTATATAACTTGGTACTGCACTACTTCTCTTTTTAGTTGCTGCAGAAGATTGTATCACGTCAGACGATGTGTTTAACCCGTTTATGCCCAAACAGACGATCCAGAGCGGTTTTGGTTATTTTTCCGCATAAATGGCTCTTGACTGAGTAAAATGAGCAATACTGAATACTGTGTTGGAGATTCTGCTAAAATTAAGTAATGATTAATGTTATTCGCATTAGGAAAAACGATAAAAATTATTTCAAAGTCATTCTAATGACCTTGGAAACTCTTCTCTTCTCTTGAATCTCAGCCTTTTTTACTTAGTTTTTACTTGCGTTTTCAGATACAACATGAATTAAATTCTTTTATGCTATTCTGTTTTTTCTTAATCAGAACTCAAACAAAAAGTTATAAATTTGATAGTAAATACGAAAGCAGTTGTAGCATTATATGTTTTTTTCTTGTTCCGTTAATGTTTCTGTCCGTAAGTTTCAGCAGCTATCTATTCGTCTATCTTTTTGCATAATCCACATCGCTGCATCAGACGTGATTTGCAGTCCATCATATGGTTGCGAATGATGAATTTAATGCTCATTATTTACAAACATCAACTGCAGTATTTTGTACAGCAGTACTTATGAGAATAGCAGTAACATTCAACTATTGAAAATGGCTCTCATATAGATATGAGATCTCCAGGTAAACCTTTCCAACACAATATATGCAAGGGTGTAAAAGATGATAATGAAAGGTATTAACTACTTAGATCGTTTTTAGAGTTTTGTTAGTTACCTTTATCAATGTTTTTGTTTGAAGATCCAAGAAAAAGACGAGGTTGTTGAAATTTGTAAAGAAACGAAAGTGGGAAATAAAATTTAGTTTCTATTGATGCCGTTCGAATTGAGTTTCAAAATCAGAAGAAAAGGTATTTAATATCATGACCATTTAAGGGCTGCACATACATCGGAGACAAAGTGGATCGCCATTTTGCCTTATGTTCCTGAAAACGTCGTGAAGTACGGTATTATAATCGTCTCACCAAAATATTTCAATCCGGTCCAACAATACCATTGCCTTGCAAGATTTGTCGCAAGTAAGTTGATTGAATGCAAAAGTTTTAATAAAAGTCTGTAATAGAAAGTGAATCATTTTGTCATATTATCATCCAAATTATATCTTTTTGAACAACCATAGATACTATGATCGTCTATCTACACATTTTCAGAAAGCGGATGGAATTGAGGCTAATCAGCTAAATAGCGTAATCTCCCCATCACGAGCGATAAACGGAAATTTCCATCGATACCTGAAGACAAAGTTATTTAATAGAGAAATTCCATAGATGTTTTATACATAGCTGAACCTTCGCTTGGCGGAAAAAGTCGTGGTTTGAGAAAAGTTACAAAATGTTGGATTTACACGGCCGATAGATTTTTAATGAGATTCCAGAAAACGTTTCTCCTGCGACTTCTTCTGCCCAGCTGAGATTAAACTTGAAAGGCTCTCTTTATCCTCTTCACGTGATTTCAGAGAAACAACAACACTGGAGTTGTTTTTTAACTATGTTTTTTGCATGTGTCAAATTTCTTACAACTTCTTCAACAATTCGTCTTTTGTGCGTACTAAAATTTCTTCTGAAGCTTTCTTTTATTTTTAATTTGGGTATTTCTTGAGAAAACTGATTCGGTTTTGAACTTGTAAGGCAAAAAGACATTTCAAAATATATTCAAAACCCACGTAATAGATCACAACTGACTACTGATTTTGCCAAGTCGCAAAAAGTTGGATAGGTGTATTGATAGAGAAATCTTTTGAAACTGGTTGCCCTGAATGTCGTCTCATAGGCAATTCATCCTGCTACGACCAACCACAAAGCACCTTTTCGTTTCATGCATCCAACTAAAGATTAAGAAGACAATTGATTTGGTGACATCCTTTGACATGTTTGATCCATACGCTTCCACAAAATAAAGGCCTTTTGGAAGTGCTATCTTTAAGACGGCATAATACTACTTAAAAATAAGTTTGCTCAAAATATGAGGTTCTTATGTGAAATGTCAGTTCGTTTTGGATGCAATATCCCAATCATGACATGCACCGATCGTTTTCCAGATTGACTCTTATTAAGCAGACATTGATTTGGTGACATCCTTTGACATGTTTGATCATACGCTTCCACAAAATAAAGGCCTTTTGGAAGTCCTATTTTTAAGACGGCATAATATTACTTAAAAATACATTTGTTCAAAATAATGTACCGTTTGTTGCACAGAAAATATACCTATCTATCTAAAAAATCGCTTGCTCATCTTTTGTAACACACAATTACGAGCCAGTTTAACCTTATTGATTTCTCATTATCTCGGCCCAAGCAAAAATTCCCATGGCTAGATTGTCAGCGAGCTCTTGCTATCATTTTCCCTACCAGCAGCTTAACTCGAAGAACGATCTACTTTAAGAATTCTTGTGAGGATTCAAATTCGGACTGTTTTTGACTATCTTCGGTAGGAAATAGCCTTGCGCAAAAGGTTGAGGAAAAGTAATTAATTAAATGTCAAGTATAATGAGTAGTTGCTCATTCTTGTATCACTTTGTTCAGACTCTGTGGCTTCAAGGCTCTTCGTGTCGTCATTGTCATTGTAATATAGGAAATCTGGATTTCTACTTTTGGTACTGGTAAGGATAGAGATGTGCTCTTCGGTGTTTCATTTCTGCATTCGAAAGTGTATTGTTTTCCTGTCCTGAGCGTCCATCGTTACGTTATGACCCATCATCTCTCATTTCATTTTGAATGTTCTACATGACTTAATAATTCCCATATATCATTGTAGCTTTTCCCTATTTTACATGTATTTGCACCATAAGAACACAAACACGACTGTGATCTGACGACCTCATCTACGTCTCGACCGCCTCACATGTACACTCTGTCGCTTACTGCGACCTTTATAGCGAATCTGTTGTAAACGAGAGAGTTCAAGAGACTTGCCCAATCCATTATAAAATATCTTGTGCCATTTTTTCAATTTTGTTTAAAAATAATCCCCACAAAAACATCGACGGATAAGACACTTACTTAAGGAAATTCAACCCCGAAACAAGGTTTCTTGTCCTTTAGATACACATTCGACTGCTATGATGGACCATTAGAAACCATTAAACCAATATTTAGAAGGTGGGTAGTTATGACGGAGACAAAAATAACCAATAATAATCATTACGATGTGATTTCTTCTTAATAAGAAAACATACAACTAACAACAGTACTCACCTCAAGCTTGGTTTAAAGTGGAAGAAGACTTCATCACTATCGTATATAAGGATGAACAAGTACGTACATTTTATTGTAAATTGTTGCGATAGAATCATGAATGAAACATTAACATCGTAGGACGTCTCAGATGTTCAATACTAAAAGTAACGAAATTCTCGATACCCATTGCTACTCTTTAACCGTCCATACCTAAACCAGCAATTCTGCGGCGTTTCTCAAAACTATCTGCCCGTGAGATATTCCACTGATGTATGAAATACTGAAAGAAAAACATGAAATGTGTTTGACTCATTAGCTTGACTGAAGACTTGATCCGTTGAATATAGGAGTTAAACTGCTCACAAACAGATGTATTGCAATCTTCAAAACCGAGGATTGAACTTGAACGGAAAGCAGAAGTACATTTGTGTGTAAAACCGTGAAAAACATCGTGATAAAATCGGGTATGCTGAAAGAAACCTGATTCACGGTTCTTCACGCATTCACTTAAACTGCATGCATGATCGTAAAAAACAACTGATGGTGGAATTTCAGCATGCGTATAAAGAGCTGCGCTGGCATCTTTACGTCCTTCACTGCCTGAAATGATGTGAAAGCCGTAACAATGCCCATGTAGTGGACAAAACCAGAAAAATACAAAGGTCATCCCACTTTGAGAAACCTGTGGGGAAACTTTAATGCATCTTTCTGAAGGTGTATCGTCAAAGCCAGCTGCTTTCTTTGACGCTCTTTCATTTTCCACGTCGATGGTGAACTTTCTCATTGTTCTCAATTGTTGACCGTGAGATGTGAAGTAGAAGGCGCGTCCGTACTTTGCTGGGTTATATGTTCCAGTAATAGGAACCGCCGACTCAGATGGCGTATCAAAGGCATGCAAACCCTTCACAAATGAAGTGAGGTATAACAGCAAATCGATAACATCGGGTGCTGGTAGGCCATTAGACGTAAACTGTGATGATGTTATCAACAGATCTGTCACATCCCGATTGAAAAATGCTTGTCGATAAGAAAAGTTGAGGACTTGTGATGGCGAGCAGTTGCCAGCAATACAGTCGAAAGCAAATTTTGTTAAAACATCTACTGCACAATACGGTATTATTACGTCTACAGAACTATCAGATGACAGTTGCTTAAAAAAAGCCGAAACACTTTTCCTCTCTTTATCATGCATTTGACTAGACAACAATCTAGTAAATAACGGGACAGCCGGCGATGGGATGCAACCTTTCAACTCTTCCGTCAATGAATTCCATTCTACAAGGGATGTATGAGTTGGACGTTGGTATTCACCGAGTATTTCTTTCGACAAATTCATTAAATGAAGTCGCATGTTTCGATAAAATGCCGCGTCTCTCTCCTTCTTCGAAACGATGAAAGAGCGATCTGTTCGTCGTAATGGCGTAGGTAATACAACATCATCATGAACAGTTTCAATAGGATTTACGAAAGCATTTTTAAAACCAATACCAACTTTAGTTCCATCACACGCCAGTAAAGAGGGCGAACTACCACATCCGTTACATGACTGCCTAAAATCTATCTTCATGTGAGAAGCCCAACCAAACCACCAATTGATAAAGGAGTTAACTGACATAAACTGGGAATTAGGATTTCGCACCTTATAACAATAGTTCATAAGTTTCACAAAGCCACTAAAACTCATCTTTCCATTATTTACTGATTCAACGAATTGCCATCCCACCTCATAACCAGCACAAACTTTTCCTGACAGACGATAAATGCACTCCATTTCACCAGACCAAGCCAATTCACATTTGCGAGCAACACAGAAACGCTTATTAACAACAACGTCTAAAGGTCTTTTGTCGGTATAAAGAGTTGCACAGTCTTCTCTCTGTACTATTCCTTCAGGAAATTCAGGCGATGACCAACCAGCCTAGTTATCAAACAATAATGAATCCTTTTATCACTAGAAGAATTATAAGTAGAATAGAGAATTCGTATAATGCTCGAAAAACTTACTATACAACTACAAGTACTATCTGGAGCAGGAGGTGTGAAGATTATCAGTTCTTCATTACTGAAATTATCACGCACAATAACGTTTCTTTTTAAAGCTGGGTCAAATCTATCATGGGAAACAATTTGTGTACTTGGAGAATTTTTACCAAATGACCACAAACCAGATTCAACATCAAACACTTGTTCCCACTGAAAAAAAGAATTAGAGTTTGATAATCAAGGTCCATCGGTTGTGAGCTGCTATTTACTAAACGCAACATTATTAGTGACTTATTAGCAAACATTACCTTTTTCTCAGGCAGAAACGTGGAAATATCATCACTTTCAAGAACAAAATCGTCAAGATTACTCAGGAAGAACGGCTTAAACATTGATAAATGAGGGCATAACTCCGACTCTTCTAACAAGGACTGGATTTTCCTCTTGTAGCCTTTTCTCATCTTGCAACACGAAGAATGGCATTGTACAACTGTTCGCTTGGTATTGGCGATTGTGAATATAGAAACTATCTCAGCACAATCATCCACAACAACAGAATACTTTCTGACATCAGACTTTCCTCTCAAGACCACTACCGGTTGGTCAGCGCAAGATATGGCATTGGTAACAAACTAAAATAAGTTCAGAAAATCTATTATCAATTCAAACGTGATCATTATGTATTTTTCTTTATTATTTATGAAAATGATACTAACTTACAAGTTCATTTATATATGGTGGCTTTTCATCAGCGACAGTGTCAGTAAACTTAATTAAATTTTCTAACAGCCGAGTATGGCAGCATTTGAAGCATGAACTGGATTGGGCAGTACTAAAAACTTTACAACTGTAATTAAAGATATGTTGATTGCCGACCAAAGATGAAGTGACATGAACGTACTGATAAGGCTGCAGATTAGGTGTAAAACAATTTATCAGTTGTCATAAATAGATTTAAATAAATAGATAAATAGATCAAACTCCTTACCAAAAAGTTTCCGTTTTCACAATCATAATCGTTCATTAATATTTGTTGACGATCTCCATTTAACACTCTCCATTTGCAAGTACCTTTATTAAACAGTTCACCGCAAAAATATCTGCAATAAACGTTCAGATTGTGTTAAAACAGAAGAAATTAAAGAAGAGAAATAGCTTGAACAATCATTATTAATAATCAATCATCTTTGATTAAACCTACTAATCATATTAGGGAAAAGTCTCAATTTAAGAAAAAGTACCAAAAAATCCATTTTAGGCCATAACCCAGTAGATATCATTCAAAAAAGCAAGTCAGCATGTTTACCTGAATAGTGTTTCCTTGTATTCTGAATGATAGATTTCTCCACTTGCAATATTCTGAGTAGCATCTACCAAACTACCTGCAGAATCGTCGCTGATATGATCCTCATCAGTATTATCATTTTGGGACACAGAGGGAACTTCTATCACGCCAATTGTTGAAACTTCACTTGCAGTACCATTATTATTTTCAGCATTGTATGGAATGACAGCTTCTGCAGTGATTTTACGTTTCGTAGCTTTCCGTCATTTACAGGAATGATGCTGCTTGACTATTTGATATGGAATTTGGCAAGGGTGAGAATAAACAGCTTTAATAATTGAAAACACCAAAAGATTCGAATCTGCTCTGAAATTCACTGCTTGAATAATTCTATTACGTGATGATCCAGGATAACGTGAACATGATGTGGAGAAACATTGCTCAAATTTTAAAGTTGAATTATTGTTTTCTTCATGCCAAACCCATTTATGATAATTTGGTACCAAAGAAATATATTTAAATTGTTGCTGGAGGGAAGATGGTGTGCTTAAAGAACACATCAGATTTAGAGGTTGTATCAAGGATGGATTTAGACGATAATCAAGGAGCTCTTTTTCTAGATCACTCCATGGCTCTGGTAACGCAATGAATATCCTAAAATTTGAAAGTCTTGTTGTAAATCAATATGACAGGAAAGAAAACAATTTGCAAAATGAAAACAATTACTTTTTAGAAACATGGTTGTCTGCTTCAAAACTTTGATGCTTGTAAAGGATGAAAACTGCTGCTTTTAGTATCTTTAATGGTTCTTGACATTTAGTTATACCACTAAATGTACTGTGAATATTCCTTTTGTTTTTTGCAACATTTCTAATGTAAATCATTTCATGTGGATTACGTCCAGATGCTAAAATCAATTTAGTTAAATAAATATGACAAATCACATTGTATCACTATTACAAAACTTACAAGTACTATAAGTTTACCTTTTCTTCGTGTAGAGAACAATGTGTCATCGCGTGCTTTCTTCATTTCAATGTCCTTTTCAGTATACATAGCACAGGGTAGAAACTCTGCTAATGAATTTTCCATTTTTGCAATGAAAAAGCCATTTAAATTCCCAAACTCAAAGTATCTAATGACTTTATGTGTTACATCATTCATAATAATCTCCATCAATACAGCATAAAATATGGATTCCACAGATCCAGATGATGCCAACGTCAGACATATATCTTCAGCAGCAAACATATCCTTGTTATCACCGAAAGATTTCAAAGTGATTTTTGTCAGTTCACATTCTAGGTGCATGGCATCATGACAGTACATTATGTTATGAAAGATGTGATGTATATCCCCTATAACATGATGGTTTTAAAACTGTGTTATTGGCAAAATTCTAATTTGAAAAACACCCTTCCAAATATATGATAAGCAATTGACAGAATAATGAAGAAAATGGCTTACCATCACCGAATGAGTTATTGTCTGTTAGCCTGAGATTTTCATTCCTTTCCTGTATAAATATACACATCAGGAATAATGAAAAAAAATTATTCAAAATGTGTAATTGACAACAACAGAACTTACAACTTTATCTTTAAATTTCAATGATCTGACACCTAGATAAATATTATATACATGTAAGTCCTATTATAACATATACATTCTAATTGTCATTAAACCAGTTTCACGGAATCAGTTATATACCTTCTGAATTACTACCACTTTCATTTTCTATGTTTTCGTCATTAATCTAAATGAAGTTGTTTACATCAACATAATAAAAGAATATCACACACGTATAATTTTCTTATTATGATTATATTTCTCTTTATATATTTCTCTATATTTCTTTCAGAAATCTCAATGTTCTCTGCAACAGTCAAGGAGTTTCCATCTAAAACTATAAAACAATCACTTTATCATTTAGGAAAACACTGAAATATACCATTGAAATTATCATTCTTATTTGAATGGCTTTCTTCAGGTAAAATTTGTAATGAATGGTGATAAAGTTGTATTACATGCTTTTTTTATAAGAACCAGTAAAATCTGACCTGAGGCTGGCTGTTCTTATTTTTTCAGCTTTTTTCAGCCTGAATTGTTCTTATTTTATTCTTAGCTTTAAGAACACAGTTTCAGATTTCAGCCTCATTTTGTTCTGATTTATGGAACTTCCAGTAAAACAGAAATAAATCTTTTTAAAAAACAACTGATAAAAACCATGGTTGCTGCTCGGTAATAACCCATGATGGCACCTTTATTGAAGGTGAAAAAAAAACAACAATAAACTTCTAAACCATTTGTATACCAGTGAGAGAATTCACATCGTGGATTGTTCTTATTTTACAAGAAAATTCAGGCTCAGGCTGTTCTTAATTTTTGTAACATTGATTTGAGGCTTATTTTGTTCTTATTTTGTTCTTATTTTTTGGCCAAATCTGAGGCTTGTGTTCTTATAAAATAGTTCTTAAAAAATATTTTATAATAATTCTAAAATTACTGAAAACCAATAATATAGTTATGTGTCTTTCCTTTTTGGAATCATATGTGTGTGTAGTAGGTAATCTTACACTGATTCTCCCTTGAACAATTATTCTTAAAAAGTAGTAATACAAAAGGATCTCAGCTGAAGAAAAGATCTTTTCGAAATTCATAACTTAGCTGCAAATATCTATTTATTTATATTACATATTTATTCTTAATACTCTTTTATGAAGTTTCCCCCATCATAAATATCCCACTGGACAGAGTTTCTACTGAATCTAAAAATTGTTAATGCTTACCAAGAACATTATCATCATTCACATTGAAGTCAATATTGCATTCATTTACACACTCCTTTAAAAATAGAAAGACAACTTGTTATAAGCATTACATAGACAAAACAATAGATTCTATTTGTATACTTACTGTTTTGATTGGCTTCAATATCTCACCTTGTGAGTGTGGTAGAAAATGTTTACGTTACCTGCCTAAAGTGGCTATAAGAGTATAATTTATTACATTTGAGTTTGTGTCTCTTTTCAGTGAAAGTGTCAGTAAGTGTGTGAACAATTAGTTAAATAACATGCTAATTGGGTAGGTAGGTTCAACAGACTCATGAATTCGTTGTTTTTAGGCTATGACCTGTATCAAAATAATTTTGGACTTGCCAATGTGTGATGCTCGAGGGAAATCAATAAGTAACACTCATAAATATCTTATATATAATAGCGAGTGTGTGTCACACTTTTATTTTAGAGAGTGATAAATTTTGTTGAATTTTACGGTCAAAATCTTCTTAATCGTGGTCATATTTTTCGTTAGGCCATGCGTTTTTTTACGATTATTATATAGTAGCAAGTGCCGTGACGTCAGTTTTTTAATCTATCACGGGGAATCATTGCATTGCATCCCTAATCGAACGCGACGGTTTTGGGGAAATATCTCGAGAACCAATAGGGAAAACTGACGTTTTTTAGGGTCCGCGATACGGGTGATGGGGTGACACAAAATTTGGGCCTAAATTATTTTTGGTATTGCGGCTATGACGTCATCAAAATCTTTAACGGACAATATCTCTGTAACGGTTGGTCGTAGCGAAACGATCCCATACACTTTTTTGATCAGTTTTTCGAGCTCTACAACATAGATACACTTTTGAGCTGCGATTTTACGATTTATTTTTTCGTCACGGGGTATGTACACGGGAATGGTGGATTTGGCCTATTGTTTTCGAAGTTAAGTTTGGTAAAAAATTTTACCCGGGTTACTAGTTTATAAATATTTATATATATACTGTCAATCAATCCAACAATAATTAAGTATGACCTTCCTAATTACGAACAACAAAGATTCTGCTGATACAAATGATTATACTCACCAAAATCAGCATAACAATAACAGAAGTTTTAGCTTTATTGACAGTGTGGCATGTGTAGTGCAGTGTTTTGACAGTTAGAATATGTTTTGATTTCTATTTAAAACTTAGGAAGCCACTGTTTGGAGTTAAGTAAGAAGATGACGGTACAATGTTATTTTTTCAGCAATTAAATGGGAATTAAACTACTAGAGAATTTCAAAAAATCCTAGAGAGCCTGCTCCTCTTACCGCTTACTTTAATTATAATGTTGCAAAATTCGTCAATGCAAACGTAAAAACACAGTTAAATGGATTTAACAACACAATTGGTCATTCTAGATACTAAATCAACAAGAACAAACAAGGAGAATAACATTGATAACAAATACTGGAATTGTAAACATCATCGGGGTGATGTTCCTCTTTACTGTTTACAAGTCGAAGGCAGCCATATTTTTATGACCAAAGTTTTTTAGAAAACAATAGTGCCGTCTCGACAAGTCAACTTTTGATCGCAAAAATCTAGACACGTGATGGGAATTGCCCTATTATGAGCCTACAGAGTAATTATACAGTAAACACAGACATCGTTAATTTGTTAAAAGCATGAATGGCGAATGTAATTATCAACATTAATTGAATTATTGTTTACACTCGCAACATATGAAATCAATTGTTTCCATACTTGTGGTGGAGGATACACGCTAGAATGATCCTACAGAATTCAAGTTGCAACTGCTAAAAAGCGTTAACGCAATAAAAATTTTTTAATGACAATGGGTCCTTTGGGTGAAAAGGTCTACGAAACAAGTTTTACGTTTTCTTGAACGATAAATCTATGGGTGATATTATCAACGTGGGATTTCACGCTAATTGAATGTCTGCAAAAACAAATTAACTGTTTGAATAATCAAGCTGAAATCAGTGCTAACAAGAACAAATTTTGTCGCTATAGCGGAGAAAGGACATGTGGTTACAGAATTACCTTAAACCTGTAAACTTAAGATGATTTCCTCGCGTATACAATATACAAGAAAACTGTTTGTGTGGATAAAATCTCAGATGTTGGTAGCATTCAAGACAGCAGAGGAATAACAAGGAATTGATGTGCTCCGTTATTTACGACACTGAATTTTGAAGCATTTATTTTTCGAGGAAGCCATTTTTAATATTTTTTTCACAATGATCGCGACCCGGTGTTACATTTTACTCTATTAATCAGTATTACTGACAGTGTAGTTGGCAATTCACTTTGAAACTTTTCATGACGATGGCTGAATGAATATACTTTTAGATAATAATTAGTTTGGTTTGATTTGTTGTCTTTAAATGAAGGAAATAAACCATCGGACTCAAAGTTAGCGGCAAGCGGCACATAGCGGTAATAAGGGGGGAGCAGGCACCTCTACATCAAAGAAAATGTGGTTGTTTAACTACTTAGCACAAATTCTGCAGCTAGCTATGCAAAAGGCATAATAGATGGTGAAGGTCTCTGTCAGTCATTTACAGTCATAATAGTCATTGTAGTCGCAGCAATGTATGTATACGTTCGTTCCTATAAAACAAAACAAGGGATGTGGGTGGTGTGTGCTTTTTTAAAAACAAAAGGAATCTCATATAAAGAGCACTAAAAAGAACCTATATCATAGAAACTGTGTTTTTTAATCTTACCTCCATGATAAATAGTTTTTTCGTGGAAAGCAGCTAACAGAAGGAATCGGTTCAGTAGAAAGTCTTGGTGTATACTGATCACAACTATAGTGCCATCTTTAAAAAGAAAATGTCCAATGAGAATGTGAGTTGATGATGTCACAGTTTATTTTTAGAAATTCTCACCGTGTCTCAAAATGATAAGTGAACTGTATGCTATGAGTTAATTGACAATTATCGTTTTATCAAACAATACGGGATAAATTTTAACTTTCAAAAAAAGTCGTTGTTCTTCTTTAATAGACAGCATCATTTTTCCTCTTAAATGCTCAGTTCTTCTTGCAATACAGTACAATCTCTGAAATTCGAATGTCGAAGGGACCGAATATGGTTCGAATTATAGAGAGGTTCAAATTATTGACAGTCGATTGTAATGCTTCCTCATCGTCCAACACACCAAACAATTTCAAGATGATTTGATGTTTCCTAAAGCCATCTTAATTTTTGACTTCAAAATCATCCATTAAAAGGTAAACTGACGCGAGTTACCATAAGATAATATTTTTTAATTTTTCTGAGTTAAAACCTTAACTCACAAAAAGTAGCCCACGCTAAAACATGTTAACTGAAAGTGAGAATCGAGCTCAAGAAAACATCAAAACATACCGACAGTGCTTTGATGTGCAAAAGATCATTGTACTGTCACGCGTTTTTACAATTTGTTTGAAAAACAAATGAGATACATCCAAGGACGTGTCAGAAAATTTCTGGTGTGTGGAACTCATGAAAATGTATCAGCAGATCAGTATAATTATTACTAAAGTATTGAGAAAACTGTACAACTATAATATTTTTTAATTTGAGTTTCTATTTTAATCAACACAAAGTTTTTCGTTCATTGCTGGCTCTCAACATCACTTATGGTGACTACATTTCCTTTTTTTTACTTTTACTTTTATTTTTGCATTCTGTTAACCGCAATGTAAGTGTAACTCAATTTTCAGCAGAAAAAATCAATAACAGATCTGGCTGCCTCTGAGAAGTGGAATGTGAATGCTGGAATAAAAGAGAAAGGAGTTGTTTTCAATAAATGTGTAAGTCGAGACGTATACATCAATGTTTTATATTAATAACTTGACATGGTCAATTATTTATACATTATACATTGTTTCACTTAAAACTATACTCCAACTTTAAGTAGTAGGTATATCCAAATAATTTGTCCAATATTTGTTTATAAACATACGAATTTCTCTTATCTCAAAAATATTGATTAACTTTTTCATCTGTAAATTTTAGTTCCCCACGTAATTATAGTTGTATAGATTTTATTAATCGTCAACCTTACAAGATTGGCTGAAACAGCATTCAAGAGTGCAAATTAAATCGCTAATTGCACTCTCTGCTTTAAAGGTAAAAGTGTAAAACGCGGACTAACTTCACTTTAAGAGTTTCTCATTTTGTTGCAATGCAATTTTTTCGGGTGTTTACTGTGACGTGCAAGATGACATTACAGTGCCCTTTGTAGTTCGTGTTTGAAATGATTGTTCTCATTTTATGCTCTGAATCATGTAATAACGAAAAGCAAAACTATTATTTTAAGGAAGAGAAAATATCCGCAATTTGCGGGATTCGGAAAATCATGTTTCGTTTGCACGAAACTATTTTGCTATAGATTTGTAGGGAATTGTATACAACTTAGTAAAGCTGTTTGTGAATTTTTCCCTACAAAGTCATTAGAAACTTCACATCAACACTTGAAAAAAATTCTCCAAGTAATTGATTTTTTTCGTGTAACAGGCTCGTCGAGTTTACCCTAAATTACACATTTTCTCTCCTTTCTTGTGATTTATCGTTAATTGCACTCCAAGACATGTCATTACTAGTAAAAATTCCAATAGTAAATGAAATTGCACTCAAAATTTCTGTCCATGAAAAATTATTCTCCACGAATCCAGCAGGTGGGCTATCACACCTGACAATTATGATGATTCAGACGATTAAAATTAAGTGTAACCGTCGTAATCGTCATAATCATCTAATGTGAACACTTTTGCTATCGTCGTAATCGCCAGGCATTTACGGGCGAAATATCAAAACATTTTGACATTTTATCGTCTTTGTTGCTCTCTTGTATTTAAAAATATATTGAATTTTAAGTCAATTTCTTTTAAGATCATGGGCACTTCCTTCAAATTCTAAAAAAAATGTTAAAATTAACAAGGGAAAAAACATCGTGTGTTTGAAGGAATTATGAAATTAGTATTTTGAAATACTTGAGAGAGTTCAGAGGCATTTACGGGCGAAATATCAAAACATTTTGACATTTTATCGTCTTTGTTGCTCTCTGGTATTTAAAAATATATTGAGTTTTAAGTCAATTTCTTTTAAGATCATGGGCACTTCCTTCAAATTCTAAAAAAATGTTAAAATTAACAAGGGAAAAAACATCGTGTGTTTGAAGGAATTATGAAATTAGTATTTTGAAATACTTGAGAGAGTTCACATCTAGTGATTGGCGTCTACGACGAATCTACATATTAATAGCCGATTCTCTGTCTGTCTGTTTGTTTGTTTGTTTGTTTGTTTGTATGTCACGCAAAATGGTAGATTGAGTTGTTGTGAGAGTAATTATTTTATTTTATTTTGTGCGACGTCAGTGTGAAACCATTGCATTGAGACCCTAATCGAACGCGACGTTTAGGGAAAATTATCTCCGTAACCAATAGGGATAACTGACGTTTTTTGGGGTTCACAATATTGGCCATGGGGTGACGAAAAAATTTGGGCAAAAGTTTTGGGGACGGGGTTCTATGACGTCATCAAAACTATTGATCGACGATATCTCCGAAACGATGCATCATAGACATAATGATCCTATACATTTTCTTGCTCAGAATTTCGAGCTCTACAAGATGGTAGCACTTTCCAATGTCGATTCCTTAATTTTATTTTTCGTGAACTCATTGGGAAGTGACACAACGCATACTGAACATGGGCGGCGAGCGACGCCGCCTTGGCGACTAATCTATATATTAATAGCCGATTCTCTGTCTGTCTGTCTGTTTGTTTGTTTGTTTGTTTGTAAGTCACGCAAAATGGTAGATTGAGTTGTGAGCGAAATTATTTCTTTTTTTGTGTGCGACGTGAGTTCGAAGCAAATACATTGCAACCCCAATCGAACGTGACTTTTTTGGCTGATGAACTAATAGGAATAACGTTTCGTTTTTATTATTTTGTTAGTTTTATATTCTACGTTGACTTGGCTTTGAAAACAATACATCAACTAAATACAAAGAAACTAACTGATAAAACATTTTGGACAAAAAGCAGCCGTGGGAGAACGTGGTAGCATCTCGGTTTGCCAGTGTATCCTAACGTATCCTTGCCTGACTGTCTGAGACGGGTGAACTTTTTTTTCGAGTAATGAAAATGTTTAAAAACCTATAGGTAAAAAAAAATATGATAAAACAAAATATTTTTTTTTGCTTTTGTCATAATAGTTGTCTTTAATCGATTTCTTTTAATCTATTTTATTTTATATCAGATCGAACGTTTTTTTTTATTCACTTTATTCATTTAGCACGTGCCTTTTTCTCTCTCCTCCTCTGTGATCTTTTTAAGAAGAAAAACCATTTCCCCCTTACGTTTGATAGCACCCATGTTAGAGCGCGTAACTTTTTTAAAACAAAAGTTAATAAAAAGTTGAAGTTTTCTCTCTATACGTTTTGAGTGTATTGTTACACTGATAAAAGATTGGTTTTACCAGAGGTTGTGACTTCGAATCTGCTTCTGGTTGAACACAAGTTGTACTGTACGAGCCGTTTATAAGGAAATTTTACGTTTATTGATACAGTGATATATGGACAGTGGACATGGGCGGCGAGCGACGCCGCCTTGGCGGCTAGTCTATATATTAATAGCCGATTCTCTGTCTGTCTGTCTGTTTGTTTGTTTGTTTGTTTGTTTGTAAGTCACGCAAAATGGTAGATTAAGTTATGAGCGAAATTATTTGTTTTTTTGTGTGCGACGTGAGTTCGAAGCAAATACATTGCAACCCCAATCGAACGTGACTTTTTTTGGCTGATGAACTAATAGGAATAACGTTTTGTTTTTATCATTATTGTTAGTTTTATATTCCACATTGACTTGGCTTTGAAAACAGTACATCAACTAAATACAAAGTCACTAACTGATTAAATGTTTTGGACAAAAAGCAGCAGTGGCAGAACGTGGCAGCATATGTTCGGTTTGCCACTAATTCTTGCCTGACTGTCTGATACGGGTGAACTTTTTTTTGAGCAATCAAAATGTTTAAAAACCGATAGGTAAAAAAAGAGTATCATATCAAAACAAAATGTTTTTTTTTTGCTTTTCTTTTAATAAATTAATTTCTTCTTTTAATTGTTAAGCGTTCTGATCGAACGTTTTTTATTCTATTTATTCATTTAGCACGTGCCTTTTTTCTCTCCTCCCGTGTGAACTTTTTAAGAAGAGAAACCATTTTCACCCTGTTTGATAGCACCCATGTTAGAGCGCGTAACGTTTTTAAAACAAAAGCTAATAAAAAGTTTTTTTCTCTACGTTTTGAGTGCATTGTTGTACTGATCAATGATTGTTTTAAAAAATAAATAACACATGACATTTGGGTTTTCTTGGAACCATTGTTTAAACTGATATTTGATATTTGATTTCGAATCTGCCTCTAGGATAACTGACGTTTTTTCGGGTCCGCGATACAGGCGATGGGGTGACAAAAGATTTGGGTTTAATTTTTTTGGGAGGGGTCTGTGACGTCATCAAAATCTTTGAAGAATGATATCTCTGTAACGGTTAATCGTAGCGGAACGATTCCATACATTTTTTAATCAGTTTTTCGAGCTCTACAACATGGTAACACTTTCGGTTGCCAATTCCTTAATTTTATTTTTCGTGAAGTCAACGCATGCTGAACATGGGCGGCGAGCGACGCCGCCTTGGCGGCTAGTACTTTTTAATTGTCGTAATCGTCAGATCTGAACCAGGTTTTTTCATTTTCACATGATTGGTCTTCGGCAGGTTTTTCATGTCTCGCTGTCAGGAATCTTCTCATTACTTCAATGGTTTTTATTAAAATATCAATAAATTGACTGTGACCCTTTCTTTCATTACCACAAGCTAATTTCTTTCCACAACTTAAATACACTTGCATTTTCAAAAGCCACACTATAGGATTTACTTACTGATATTTGTATTATGTGGTACTATAAAAAAAAGGAAAGTATTTTAATACTGGTAAAAGTGATCTCCCAATGAATATTTCATTTTAAAGGTATCATTTTAAAAATATCCGCCTTTAAGTGTTATAACCCATATCTTTTGAGAAGCATGATACAGTGAAGTTAAGCGCGACAAAAATTATCAAAATGTTATTCACTTATATATCTTCAAAATGGCAAATGGTTATCACGCAAAAGCTATGCAGATTATTTCTTTATAAACTCATACAACTTTGGTGCTTTCATTTTTTTGTATCTTAAAACATTTGATCACGAATACAGCAATTTCAACGTTAACATTTGGTTATATTCTCCGGCAACTTTCTGCTTTGGTTTCCACGATCACCCAAACGCAGATACTATAATTTCCTAAAGATCAGTTGGAACATCAAGATCACGACGAATGTTTGCTTCGACATCTCTGCTTTTCTTTGTTTTTGCCGTACAATGCCTCTTTAAGGTTACAGCTTTATGGAGATATTTTTTGAAAACATTGATACGGTATAAAAACAGCAACTTGTAATTCTCTACTTTCCTTATTGCATTTAACACCAAACTAATGTTGCATGTTTCCGTCTCATCTCGTCTGGAAGTTAGCTTCCAAGCATTACAGTTTTCAACCAAAAAAGCCGTACTAAAGATGTTTTTATGTTTATTGGGATAAAGCTGCACTAAACAGATAAAAAAATTGTTTTACTATGTAATTAAAATACAGTGCATTTGATTTTGACTCGCAACAAATTAAGTTGTCAGACTTAAATGCCTGAAAGCATTTAAAAGGAGTATCTCGTGCAAAACAAAAACTAAGCAAAATAACATCTGCAATTATGGTTTCAAAATCTAGTCTTATGATTTAAAGCCATAAAAAGTTTCATAGCCTGCTTTTGAAAATGCTGAAATTGTATTAAGTACCTGTCGAGAGAGAATGATCAGCTGACAAAAACGATTCAGAAAAATTTATGGAAAATATCAATCAAAAAATCAATTTTCCTAAAGTTGATATAAGCAATTTCGTGGAATCGATCCTTGAGAAAATTTGAAGAATATTACAATATTAGATATTCTACAACCTTAAAACTAACCCAACAATTTCACTTATCCAAGTGTACATTGATGTAGTAAATATATGTTGCTAATTCTTTTCAATGTCACATTGTAGAGAACATGTACAACAAGGACTATTTTTAAGTATAAATAATCGACCTTCTTTTCTTTAAGGAGGCTGTCCCTAGTCTTCCTGGCATGTATTCAAGTAGAGTGTACAAAGGGTTATGGTCTCTTCAATTGATGCTTGTGTTGGTGCCAGACCCTGTAATGAGTAAACTCATGTTAAAATGCACCGATTTTTGTGATCCTCATTGGTTGCCATTTGACAACATGATGGCTGCCATGCTTGGTTACAATCTCTTAATCGGAGATCCGTTGAAAGACTCGCATGACGATCCGGGATACAGAAACCAGATTTTTCTACCAACATGTTACAACAACGACATAGTTTCACTCGATCAGGCTATCACTGCATCCGACACTGGTTTTTGCCAAAAAGCAATATACGCAAAGAGTTACACTTCAATCAAAAGTTTAAGGTATATATACATTATTTCTCAAAAAAATAACTCGTTAACTCACAATTGGCAAAAAAGGGGCCCCGACGTTCAAATGAGTATGTGTTGTTAAATATTAGGCCTTTTTCAATGTGAAACTTCATTTAATAAACGAACTCGAATCCATGAGTACTCAACAATGCAAAAATAGCGGGTGCAAAACAAAGTGCTGAGTGCGCGATCAGGTAACACTTATTTTCGATACGGACTTTAGACACTTAAAAGATCAACTGCGAACTGCTTTGATAGAATTATTACTTAACTTAGTCTCCAATTTTATATCAATGTAGAGAAGACCTGATAAAGAAGTTGACATCTGGAATGGATTTTCAAAAAGGATATGAAACAGAAGTGGCGGAAGCCGTCTCAAAGGCTAAAATCAATGAATCGGTCACAATTCCACCAGCCTTCACACGTCCATGGAGTCAATCAGGAAGTTTCAAGGAGGCTAGATCAGTATTTACATCAAAGCAGGGAATGATTTCGATAGCTTCAGGTTATTGTATTCAATATCATGTCAGCCTTAATGGATTCCAACTGCCTATGTTCACAGATCATTTCAAAGCAGCTGTCAGAGCACTTTGGTACGCTACCACCAAAGACGAAGCCACACAAAATCTTGTGTTCAAAAGATTTATTAACGAAAATCACAAAAATCAACATACTCCCTTTAGGTCAGAAAAGATTTCAATTTGGAAGAGTTACAACAATGTTCATGCAAAACAGGAGCCAAAATGTTTGGTATGCGGCTTAAAGAAGATACAGGCGAATGCACAAATTCTACATTGGAGCGCTTAGAGAGTTACGATCAAAACAATTATCACTGTGAAACAATCACCAAAGGATCAAGAAAAACCGACATCAAGAAGTGGGGCACACAGAACTTCACTCCAGTACCATTACGATACAGCTTTTCACCCATTGTAAACCTATTTCAGAATAAATACATGTATAGCATTGGCAGTGATACCGGACAAAAAATTTATACTAAATTGATAATGAAATGGCTTGTTCCCCTTTACCATAATCTGTGCGACACATTGAATATCAACTGCAATGAACCAACTGGGTGTGGTTATGACGATAAGTGTCCGTTAGATTCAGAATGCATCAAAGATTCCAAAGATGTTCATGAATGTAGAGGTTCGTTTTCTAAATAAGGTTCTCGGAAATAATTTGATTGCTCGAATAGGATACTTTGAATTTGTTAGTATTTTGGAAGCAGTAAAAGTGACGAGCATTTCAAAATACTTGCTGAGTCCTATTGCAGTTCGTCTGGCCATAATGACAGTATATCTGCAATTAGGTCTGGAAAAACTCACTTGTTTAATACACGGAATCTCCTAACTGGCGACATTAGGAGCTTTAAATTTTCGTAGGTGAGAATGTGATTAGCAATAAAATATTTTTCTGTCTATTCACTAAATCAGGAATACAAGGGACCTTACAAAAATCTGGAAAATGTTGCGCCCATATTCCGCTATTTTCTTCTGTTTTGCTAACTTTAGAATGGTCTAGCTGGACATGTGTCACATGTGGGAAAGGGAATAGACAAGTAAGAGAACGTTCCGAATGTATCGGATGCCGTGGAATCATGAGAGAAGAACGAGACCATGCATGCGAAGTGCAACCCTCCTGTGACAGTAAGTCCATTATGGAAACAATTTTCATTTTTTGGTCTTTCTTTGTGGTACAGATACGTACTCATATTAAGGATGCTAATTGTTAGGATTGGGATTAAGGGTTAAATGAGACGCAAAAATTCAAATAATCTTGCTGCACCGGTCACAATTACCTTCAAATGTTCTTTCCTTCTGCTTGGGTTTGTTATTCACTCCTATGTACATCCTCAGACATGACTTCAGTTTACTATTTCCAGAGATTGGAAATTGCATCATTTTGAAAGATGGTTCGGGAAAGATCTTAACATGTCCAGAAGGTACTGTTGCAGTAGGATCCTGTGGAAGTGGTGTATCTGTGAAAGATCCCTATAATTGTGGACGTAACCAAGGGTATGCCAGCATGTTGCACTGCTGCAAAATCCGCTCCCCATTTGACTATAATGTAAGTTTCAAAACAACTTGAGAGAAATTTTCAGTTTGAGCTGTTTCAATTTCCAGATCTTCAATGTTCCAGTTGTTTAAAAATTCCTCAACATTAAAACAACGGAAATCTTCTAGCAGTTGCAAAGATATTACGGAAATCTTTTAGTCGGCGCAATTTCGTTACATGATCAATTACAATAAACCTACAGAATGGAACTGGTCTTTCCAGAAAAGAATGCTCCAAATAAGATCTTTTTGGAAAAACTGAAACTTATAAATTGTGATTAATTGAATTATCTCGTTGATATAGGAACATTAAAATACTAGTAACCCGTGTAAAAACATTTTACGGATTTTAATTCTTGAAAATCTCAAAAATGGTGTCGAAAAATTAATTTACAAAATGACAAACAGAAAGTGCGTTAGTGTTGTAGTCACCACTTCGTCAATAACGTGGACCATAAAACTGCAGAGTCCAGTCTCTCATCAAGAGATTGCGAAGTTTTGCAATATAGTAGGTTGATACAAATCGTTCCCATTCCATTCTAATAGAGTCCAGACTCTCCAAAAGAGATTGGAAAGTTTGCCGTGCTTGTAACCGCTTGTAACAGCTTAGCCTATCTAGTAACGCCGTGTAACACGATCGCAAAGAAGAAAAGTTCTTGGCTATATTATAAATTGAAACAGTTTGTTTCCAGTCCATTCTATTAGAGTCCAGTCTCTTCAAATGAGATTACAAAGTTTGCCGCGCTTATTGCCGCGAAATATTTTTTATCTTCAATAATGTGTTACAAGAAGTTACTAGATAGGCTAAGGTGTTACAATGTGTTACAAGCACGGAAAACTTTCTTATCTGTTGTGAGGAGACTCTTGCAAAATGGACTGGGGATGAACTGTATCAATCTAATGTATTGTCAAGCACTTTTCTTTCTTGAATTCGCGTTACAAGGCGTTACAAGAAAGGATAAGATGTTACAAGGTGTTACAAGGAACAAATTCTAAAACTGCTGCTTAGCCTGACCTTAACCATCACTTCAAAGCCATGTCAGTCTAAAAGGGAACTGAACATTTGCAAAAAGGACTGAGGACTAGTTGGATGTATCATCAGAATTCTTTTTATCTTCAAAAATGTGTTACAAGAAGTTACAAGATAGGATAATATGTTACAAGGTGTTATAAGGAAGAAAATTCTAAAACTACTGCTTAGGCTGACCTTAAACATCATCTCGAAACCAAAACTGTAATTTCTGAATTCTAGTTTGATGCAGTTCGTTCCCAGTCCATTCTGCTAGTGTAGTATTGGCAAACATTTTTCTTTTCTGAAATTGTGTTACAAGGCGTTTCGAGATAAGCTAAGGTGTTACAAGCGGTTACAAAATTGACAATCTCTTTTTAAGTGACTGGACTCTAGCAGAATGGACTGGGAACGATCTGCATCAAACTATAACTTTGCTAGACATTTTTCTTTTGTGAAATCGTGTTACAAGGCGTTACTGGATAGGCTAAGGTGTTACAAGGTGTTACAAGGATAAAAATTCCGGAACATTTGCATACATTTGATACAAGTGATTATCGATAATCTCGAGCCGAAGTTACTGTAAAAGCGAGATCATTTCATTATTTCACCTTTCAATGTGCATTTCAAGATCATGGCCGATGAGCGGACTGATACAAAGTTGCTGCAGCATTTGGGCAGTCTAATTTCCATTTTTGACGAAGAAGACATCCTGGATCAAATATTGCGTAGAGATTCTGCAACTCCCCCGGAGCCGTTTGAGCGGATCAAAAACCAATGGCATTATTCTGATGAAGAAGGCGTATTTTCCTCTCAGGTGGAGATTGCTGAAAATGATATAAAAAGTAAGATCGTGATGGGAATCCATTTGATTTTTAAAATAAAATAAAAATAATTTTTGTTTATTTATTTAATCATATTATTGTTTAATTGTATTCAACTATTTTTATTTAATTATATATTTATTTAATTATATATCTATTTGTTTAGATTCTCGTTTAAACAATTGCGTTCCTTTAGATTCAAATAGAAATGAACCCTGACGGTTCAAATGAAAAGCAAGACAAAGATTGGAATCACTTAGTTTTCATAGAACCCAACGAAATGGTCGAAAATTACATTGTAAGTTATGAGGAATCTGAAGAAGAACATAGCAAATAAATATGATAACCATTTTGTTTTGATAAGAGAGGAATTGACGGTTGATCAAGAGTTCATAATCGCTAAGATTTTCAATTTAAAGCCATTTTCAACAGAATTATACAGTGTGTGTTTCATACAACCGAAATACCTTTCAAATATTCTTCTGCGTTACGTTTACATGCCTGAGTTTCCGAGCGCATTCTCAATGTGTCCTTGTTGCGACACGGATGAAACAAGTACTCAGGACCTTTTAGTATAAGTGTCCAAATTCTTTGCCATATTTTGCAATGCCTTTACACAAACAAACGTCTTCTTCCTTTGTGAATTTACCCGCGTTTTTGTCTGTTCATTTACAACTTCTTTCTTCAAATTCACGTCAGAACTTATAAGTGGTACAAGCGCTCGATCTACATGTAAATCTGTAGTAGCAGAGCTTTCTATATCACCTTGAATGGTATTCGTTATTGTTACATCGTCGTCGTCGTTAGCCTTGCCAACAGCTTGTTCAGATGAACTACTGCAGGGCTGTGACATTATCGTTTCTGCTTGATCGAGTACTTGCTGATCGAATGTACGCGCCGTGTTGTTGATTGATCTTAAAACGTCCATCATGCCTGCACTCACTTCCTTTCGTTTATCACCAATCAGTTTCTCCGTGCATTGCTTCCTGCGTGAAGCAACGTCTCTTGACAAACGCTTTTGATTAGCCACTTTGGCCACGTGAGAACTGTGCTTTTGGTCACGTGAAACAATTTCTCTTTCCGATTGGCTGAGTCTCTCAGCACTTTCCGTCTCCACAATTTGCCGATAGCGAGTCGGCTATATGTATTTCCCAATAGCCTCGTGAACGAGGACGCTCATGGCTGACGAGAACGCGGTGTATTGTTTCCCCTTGTTTGCAACGAGCAAATAGTCACAGTTTGGATTTAGTTTCGGTCGCACTAATTGGATATAGAAATCGAGAATCTCCATAGTTTCGGAATTGAGAATTACAGTGTCAAATAGATATCTTTCGGCAGTTTTAAATTCCTTTTGGTCGATGTAACCTCCATTTGTCTTTGGTTTATCAATCACTTCTATGGTTAAGTATTGATAGGTCATTGGTCTGGAGCACTTAACACGAACAAATAAATACGTAGCAATGAATCTCGTTGCAAACGCCAGTTGAGATGCCGACATGTTTCGTTGGTTTCTGCATTCTTGTAGGATGTCTCGAAAACGATTGATTTGGTACGGGATGACGTTTTTCATTTCCTCTAAGGTTGCCCAACTGTTTCGAGCAACAAGTGTCTCTAAATCCAGGTTGCGAGCATACTCAAGTCTCTTTCTCTTTCCGAGATTTTCTTTACCACGTAGTATGTAAACTTCGGTGACAGCAAAACAACGTAAAGTGCTGTCAGATACACCGTTCGCTTTTCGAAAGTCCAGTATGTCTGATATTGATATTAAGTAATTCAACGACGCCGAACAACTTAATTTCCAATCTTCTTCAAGAGTTTTAAGGAAGTCCATAATGATGGAGGGTGTACCTAAGCAACAATCGACGAATTCTTCGGTTAAACACGATTCGGAATCCAGGTCGTCCACACTAGCCATTAAAAACTTCATACATCGTTGTGCACATTGCTTTGCTTCTTTCTCAGACTTCTCTCCTCCACACGGTGTACGCAGCCAGTTCAAAAATGTCTTTGATATGCCATCGTTAATAGAATAAGAAGGCTTGTGTGCGGTACATACTTTCTTTCTGATTGGCTGTTGTGCCTCGACTTCTTCCCTTTTGATATCTGGAGCTTCGTCAAAATAGTAATACCAACAATGTTTGGCATCGATATGCTTGCGTAAATCTTGACTGCTTTTAAAACCAATGTGTAGGCAATTTTGCACAGGGCAGATGTAAATATTTCTATCGTTTGGTCGTAATACCAACTTTCTCTTGTGTTTAGCAGCGCCATTGATTCCAACCCAGTTCACAACTAATGTTCTCTTCGACATTTTTAAAACTTTTTTATTTTATTTAAAAACATTTTTTAAAACTTTTTTATTTTATTTAAAAACATTTTTTAAAACTTTTTTATTTTATTTAAAAACATTTTTTATAACTTTAAACACATAACTTTTAACTTAACGATTTACACAACTTGAATGACATATTTATACTGTAGTGTGTTTCACAGGAGAGTCATTTATTCATTCCTTTTGACAAAGGAACAATGTATTCCTTTTTAGTAGTATACACGAACTGTTCCATTACAAAACGAATAGTTCGTGCCTTACGTTGTGAACAATTAAAACTTAATGAAAAGGAAACATTTTGGAAGAAAAGAAGAAAAGGAAGAAGAAAGGAAGAAAATGATCCTGTTAAGACACTCCATATCGATCTCCACAGTAGTGAACAAACTTTTCATTCACAAAAGAACAAGAGTGCACGATTTGTATAACAATGAAACACGGAGAACGTTATAGACTATTAAGGAACAATTAAGCGTGTCAAACTCTGTTCATTGACAGTTCACTGTCAAAATATTCTCAAGGGCCTTTCAACAAGAGTTTGAATGGGACAAACAACCCGAGTAAAAATTATAAGGCTACAATAAGTTAGTTGACGAAAGTGTGTTCACTGCGTGTTACTTTCGATTATTTCAACCATTGTAGATTGCATGATGTAAACCTCCCTATGTAACGGTAAGTTTACATTTTATTTTGTATTTTATTATAATTTATTTAATTCTTATAGAGTCTTCACTTTTTAATTTTATTTTTTTTTATTAATAGTGAAGTAATTCAGTTTATGATGCTTGGTTAATAATAATGAACTCAAAACTTCGAAGGTGACGGAGATCAGGAGATCAGCAAGATGCAGGAATTGGGCAATCTGAAAATTACCAAGACTTTGATGAAAAAAGGACGTATGTCACCACTATCATCATCTAGTGACGAATCGGACAACAATGATACGTTGCATGTCAAACGAGAACGTCCTGAGCGATTTCGATCACAAGTCTCCTTTCACGAAAATATTGTTGTTTCCTGAAGCGAAGATGAAGACAATGTGAAGTTCAGGTAGAACAAGCGGTTTAAACCAACAGTTGACGTCGAGGGAGTGAATGTAATTGACGGAGAGTAAATATGAGAACCAATCACAGCTTAGATTCTTTTTGTGACACATACAAGGGAACTTAATGATGCTTTCATGGTTACAGCCATACTACACAAAGATTTTCCCCTTTTCACTCCTGATATTCATTTTCCAACCGACACACGTTCGATCTCATTTCCCTTAATCATGCCTTATCACGTGTTGTTACATATTGCTGACAAAGAAAATTGGAACTAGCCTTAACCGTTTCCTTTTCATCTTCATTATTGAAGATTTTTAGTTCTGCGTAATGACGCCTTATCACGTGTAATTACGTGTTGTTACATATTGATGACAAAGAATATTAGAATTAGTCTCAGAAGTTTCCTTTTCATCTTCATTATTGATTGGACTGTACTTCATTTTCCATAAAATGTAACAACATGTAACAACGGGTGATAGCAGGTAATACCACGTAACAAGAAATCTTCTATTTTGAAGATGAAAAAGAAAAGCTGAGGAAGAACTGAATTTCCTTTTTCCAAAAATGTAACAACATGTAACAGTATGTGATAACAGGCAATACTGCGTAACAAAAAATCTTCTTTTTTGAAGATGAAAAGTGGAAACTGAGTAAGAACTGAATTTCTTTTTTTTCAAAAATGTAACAACATGTAACAGCATGTGATAACAGGTCATACTGTGTAACAAAAAATCTTCTTTTTTGAAGATGAAAAGTAAAAACTGAGGGAGAACTGAATTTCCTTTTTTTCAAAAATGTAACAACATGTAACAGCATGTGATAACAGGTCATACTGCGTAACAAAAAATCTTCTTTTTTAAAGATGAAAAGTGGAAACTGAGGGAGAACTGAATTTCCTTTTTTTCAAAAATGTAACAACATGTAACAGCATGTGATAACAGGTCATACTGCGTAACAAAAAATCTTCTTTTTTGAAGATGAAAAGTAAAAACTGAGGGAGAACTGAATTTCCTTTTTTCAAAAAATGTAACAACATGTAACAGCATGTGATAACAGGTCATACTGCGTAACAAAAAATCTTCTTTTTTGAAGATGAAAAGTAAAAACTGAGGGAGAACTGAATTTCCTTTTTTCAAAAAATGTAACAACATGTAACAGCATGTGATCACAGGTCATACTGCGTAACAAAAAATCCTCTTTTTTAAAGATGAAAAGTGGAAACTGAGTAAGAACTTAATTTCCTTTTTCAAAAAATGTAACAACATGTAACAGCATGTGATAACAGGTCATACTGCGTAACAAAAAATCTTCTTTTTTAAAGATGAAAAGTAAAAACTGAGGGAGAACTGAATTTCCTTTTTTCAAAAAATGTAACAACATGTAACAGCATGTGATAACATGTCATACTGCGTAACAAAAAATTTTCTTTTTTAAAGATGAAAAGTGGAAACTGAGGGAGAACTTAATTTCCTTTTTCAAAAAATGTAACAACATGTAACAGCATGTGATAACAGGTCATACTGCGTAACAAAAAATCTTCTTTTTTAAAGATGAAAAGTGGAAACTGAGTAAGAACTGAATTTCCTTTTTCAAAAAATGTAACAACATGTAACAGCATGTGATAACAGGTCATACTGCGTAACAAAAAATCTTCTTTTTTAAAGATGAAAAGTGGAAACTGAGGGAGAACTGAATTTCCTTTTTTTCAAAAATGTAACAACATGTAACAGCATGTGATAACAGGTCATACTGCGTAACAAAAAATCTTCTTTTTTGAAGATGAAAAGTAAAAACTGAGGGAGAACTGAATTTCCTTTTTTCAAAAAATGTAACAACATGTAACAGCATGTGATAACAGGTCATACTGCGTAACAAAAATCTTCTTTTTTGAAGATGAAAAGTAAAAACTGAGGGAGAACTTAATTTCCTTTTTCAAAAAATTTAACAACATGTAACAGCATGTGATAACAGGCAATACTGCGTAACAAAAAATCTTCTTTTTTGAAGATGTAAAGTAAAAACTGAGGGAGAACTGAATTTCCTTTTTTCAAAAATGTAACAACATGTAACAGCATGTGATAACAGGTCATACTGCGTAACAAAAAATCTTCTTTTTTAAAGATGAAGTAAAAACTGAGTAAGAACTTAATTTCCTTTTTCAAAAAATTTAACAACATGTAACAGCATGTGATAACAGGCAATACTTCGTATTAAAAAATCTTCTTTTTTGAAGATGAAAAAGGGAAACTGAGGAAGAACTGAATTTCCTTTTCCAAAAAATGCAACAACATGTAACAACGCGTGATAACAGGAAACACCACGTAACAAGAAATCTTCTATTTTGAAGATGAAAAAGGAAAACTCAGGAGGGAATGTGTTTCATTCACCAAAACATGTAACAAGATGTGACAACGCGTGATAACAGGTAACATCACGTAGCAAGAACATATTGACATACATGACATATTTATACCACAGTGCGCTTTACAGGAGAGTCATTTATTTATTTATTCTGTTATTCTTGATTTATATTAATGACCTGCACTTAGCTCTTGAATTTTCAGAAGTAACTCATTTCGCTAATGACACTAGTCTTTTTCAATTTGAATACTGTTTGGATTCTCTTAGTCGAAGTCTTAATTTTGATTTGTCACTTTTGAATGACTGGCTCAATGCCAATAAAATTGCACTAAATTCTGCAAAGACGGAATACATTTTATTCAGAAACAGATTTAAGACTTTCGTTGACAACCTTGACCTCTATTTGGGTGGGAACAAACTGAATCCTAGTTCTAGTCTTAAATACCTAGGTGTTCATCTTGATGAGCACCTAACTTGGAACCCTATTAATTCCGAGCTTGCCAAAAAGCTTAGAATAACAAACGGTGCATTATCTAAAATCCGTCATTATTACCTCAACGTATTTTAATGAATATTTATCATGCACTTTTTTGGCTCACACTTGAGGTATGCTTGTCAACTCTGGGGGCTGTATCCAAACAACATTTCTCGCAGGATACTCATGCTCCAAAAGTGTGCCGTTAGGCTTATCTCCTTTTCGTCTCCTCGTTCTCCAACTTCTTCTCTGTTTTCAAATCTCAAAATCTTAAATATTTTTGATCTTGTTAAATTGCTCAATATTCTTTTCATTCACCAGTATTTGAACTCTAAACTTCCTTCTGACCTTTATAATACTTTCAGATTTAGAAAGTTAAATCATCCTTATCCTACTCGTGGTCAAAATTTGGGTTTACTAGAGCTTCCGAAAATGAGGACTACTAAGTATGGTTCCAGTTCCCTCAGTTATCAGGCACTTAAAGTCTGGAATCTTTTCCAGCAACGGTACCCAAATGTTTACTTCCCGAAATGACTGTGTAGGATCTGAAATCATTAGTGACCTCCTTTCTTTTAGATCAATACTAATGCTCCTTGATTTTCTGCTCTAAAGCGGATAAATGTTGTGCCCTTTTTTTTTTTTTTTTCTGTTATTTTATTTTATTATCTTTATGTTTGTCATTATTATTATAGTTATGTTCTATATTAGGTGACCCTCACCTCCGTTTAGTTTTGACTATTGTGAGGGTCTCCTAGCCATAGTGTACTTTTTTTTATATAGAAATTTACTGTTTACTGGCAAATAAATATATAAATGAAATGAAAAAAATGAATTCATTCCTTTTGACAAATGAACAACGTATTTCCTTTTAATAGTGTACACGACCCGTTCCATTACAAATGGAATAGTTCTTGCCTTACGTAGTGAACAATTAAGACTTAATTAAAAGGAAACATTTTGAGTGAGCGATGGAAGAAAGCGATCCTGATACGACACTCCATTTTGATCTCCCCATTAGTGAACAAACTTTTCATTCACAAAAGAACAAGAGTGCACGATTTGTATAACAATGAAACATGGAGAACAGACTATTAAGGAACAATTAAGCGTGGCAAACTCTGTTCATTGACAGTTCACTGTCAAACTATTCTCAAAGGCCTATCAACAAGAGTTTGGATGGGACAAACAACCCGAGTAAAAATTTTGAAGCTACAATAAGACATTCACGAAAGTTAATTCCCGCGAAAAATATTTTCACCGAAATTTTCAAAACAAATTGCCACACTACAAAAATATAGCATGTTTTAGAATTAAAGGTTTTCCTCTGCAGGGCGGTAATTTCTTCAGAAATATTGAAGGGGCTAAAAATATTGAGCGAGCGAAGTGAGCGAGAAAATGTTTTGGGCAGGAGGTTGGGGGGCGCTTTAAGCCCACCAGCAGGGCTTTTAGGGGTCGGAAAAGTTTTCCCTAATACTTTACTTTAATTTTTCTTTAAATCATTCCAAATTCTAGGTTTTTAGTGTTTTAAAAGAATTTTTTTTTTCAATCAAGGAACCCCCCAGAAATTACGGCTCTGCCTGAGTATCGTTTGAAATAATTAGGTAAACTTTTTAAAAACTGTATTTCTTGCTTGTATTTTGACTAACTTGTTTGTACTTTGACTTGCCTTCTTTTTGAATCATGGAAAAAAACATTTTGAACTACCTTATTCGCGAAAGTTAATTCCCTCGAAACATAGTCCAATGGGCCATTCGCGAAAGTTAATTCTCGCAAAATGTAGTCAAATGGGCAATTCGCGAAAATAAATTCCCAAAATTTCGAGATTTTTTCGCCTCGCCAAAGTTTCTTCGGCGAAAGTTTCCTCCTGTAATGTATATCGATGGAATCCTTATTTTTTTGGTCTTTCTCGTCATGTAATTTATGTAGAAAATGTAGAAGTAGAAGAAAATGGAAAATAAATTTGGAAAAACTCATTGATTTCTTAACGATCAATTAAGACAAAAGTTAATGTATACGTATACAAGTACGTGTAATGAAACCTACACATCTTGTGCTTTGAATATGTATCTTTCAAACAACAAAGAAGGACGTTTCCGGAACACTGCTTAGTAAATCAGATGTCCATTTTGTCATTTCGTGCAATAAAAAGATATAGTCTTGAAGCTACGTAGATAAAAAGTTATCTCCGTCATTCTATTAACATGTTTCATTTTAGTTGGAACAACAAGAAAGCAGAGCTGTGTATATATGTGTATATATACGCGGCGCAACTAAATTCTCGCGCAGGGCAACGGAACTGACCGCCCTAAGACGGTCAATAATTTGCATGATCCTTTGCGTTTCTTTTAATCAAGAAGTCCTTCCTGTTAATGTCAACAACAAGATTTTATATAACTTATTTTGTTATTTTAGTTGCTCGATTATTTTTCATATATTCTTTAATGTTATAGAATTGTAAAAATCGAACAAGTTCACATGGCAACTGGATAAATTGTCCTCCAGACTATATTGCAAATGCATATTGTGGTTCAGGGAAGGGAAAAGAATGCGGTGGAAATACCAACCTGCTCGCTTGTTGTGATTACCGATTCAATCACACAGAAAAAGCATCTTATTATCCAGCTACTTTGAATTGCAAAGGTTTATATGGAAATTATGGAACATCGGTGAATTGTAAGTTAGGGTATGTCATGACAGGCTCATGTGGTTCTGTCTCAAGCCAAGAGTGCCCAAAACTCGCAACACACGGAGCCAAATGTTGTAAACTAAAAGAGCAGTTTAAAGCAGGCAAGTGTTAAGGTTTGCATTGTCGATACCTTTTTCTTATTGTCGATCATTGAAGCATTTCCAGTCGAAACTGGAGCCCGTAAAGCCAGGAAACTACCAAAAAACAAATAAATGCTACTTATCATTTATGGCGATAACTTTGACTTCGTAGGCATTCTAGGTGTTAATTATAATTTTAGAATATATCAGTTATCATCTTTCATGTTTCATATAGCTGTTGACAGCTGTATCATGCTACAAGGTGGTTTTGGCGAAACATTAACTTGCCCAAAAGACTATGTTGCTGCCGGTGCCTGTGGAAGTGGAGCTGGCCACGACTGCGGTTATTTCATCTCCAACCGCCTAAAGTGCTGTAAAGTAAGAATCGAAACGGAAAGAGTGCAATGTTCTACTATGGCGACGAAAGACTGGGGAAAGAACCAGAAGTGTGGAAATACTGCTAATGGAATTGGCTTGGTAACTCAATATTGTGGTTCTGGAAGGTACAGAAATTGCGATGGTAACGTTAACATTATCCAATGCTGTGAGATGAAGAATCTTATGACACCAATGAAAGATTTTGATCAACATTGCGAATGGATTCACGGTGATTATGGGGAGTTCATTGAATGTAAACCTGGCTTCGCGATGGCTGGAGCTTGTGGATCAGGATCAGGACGTGAATGTGATTATCATTCTGCGAATCATTCCATTTATTGCTGTAAAGTTCAGTAATACTGCTCCAAGGTATTAATATCTTCCATGGACTAAGAGAGGAGAGATCGTTTAATGCATACTTTCAGTGAAATTATCACCAAAATAACTTTACTTCAAAGATTCAGGAATATCTTAGTTCAAAACTATTTAGAAATGCAACATTATTTGATATGAAAAGAAAAGAGTGTTTTTAAGATTTCACGGATAAAAAATTTGGAAACGCCATCATACTAACTAAAGCAGTGCGAATGCAATGTAATGGCGAGCTATCAGCCTTTGCTAAAATTATCCAAGCCTACACCACAGTCTTTTTCGGATAAAATACAATGTGAGACTCCCTCAACCGATATACTTATAAAGGCAAATCACAATAGACCTTTTCAAAAATGACATCATTGCAAGGATTGTCGCGTTTCTAAGTTGATAGATTATTACGTACTTAAACATTCCTAAAACAAATTTATGAATTTTTTCCTGAGGTGTCGTTTCTCTTCAAATGTCATTAATATTCAGCATGAAAACGAGACGTGATTTGTTGTGAAGTAATTCATGAAAACGTTTAAGGCGCTACTAGCAAGTTATTATAAAGTAGTCGGATTTAAATACTTTCATTTATCAGGTCTCTTCCCTCATGTGTTGAATGAAGGTTCATTCTTCCAAAAAATATAAGAGATTTTGTCCGAAAAATTCAGTGTGTTTTAATCATCTCCTTTGAACCAGCCCTCACAATAAAAATAAATTTTAGTTATATTTTCAAAAATCACCGAATAACACAGTCCACAAAAACATGCTATTCTGTTTGAACTTCATTAAAATTGTTACTTATTTATTATTTTTTTTCTTTTTGCTTTAGATTTCAAAGATGGACCACCATCTACCTTCACTTTCCTGAAATGGAAGAAGTTTTTAAATATGTAACCTGCACAGAGGTCACTACTTATCTTAATTTTCTTGATAGTATTTTTATGTGTTGCTTAATCCTAGCTGAGGAATTGCGCCAAAAGTAGAATCCCTTAGAATAGATCACTTTTTTTGGATAGCAATTGGGCCAATTTATGAATCTTCTAAATATGATGCGCAATTACTTAATCTTAACGTAACGTAATATTTTCATATTTTAGTATATCATTTGTTATATTTCATGATATTAGTTTACATTTTGTACTCAACGAAATTTTATTTGTAGGGTTCATCTAGAATAAAATAGTTGTAAGTGGAAAATTGGTCCATTCGTTTCCTTTAATTCTTGAATTAAATTTTTTAGTTTTTTAAAATAAAAGAAAAGTCAGCCTATGTGTTGATTAAAGCATGGACAACCATAGAGTTTTCACGAAATAAAATTGTCTTTGAATTTGTTTTGTGCAGTACGGCACATGTCCGATATGTGTTGGACAGTCCTCCAGATGTGGTATATGTATTTTTTCTAAACTCAGGATGTTCCGTGATTTTGCCACTCAATACTTTATTTCACGCAGTTTTACATAAAGCATTTACCGAAGAAAAAAGGATATCTTCACAGCGATTGTTCTCTTTTCTACGTAACACGAACAATGTTCAAAACTTAAAGTCTAAGGGACTGGTTATATGGAAGAAATTATCCCGCTTAGCCGGGACAAAAATTCTTTATGGGTGTTCTTTGTCCCGAGGTTACATGAAGAAAAATCATCTCGGTAAAGCGGGACAGAATTCTATCCACCAACTTTAAAGCTTGCTTGGAAATTTACATTTATCATACGCATGCGGTTGATGTCAGATGAAATCTAAATAGTCCCGTCTCGGTGTTATATGAGCAAAAAACGTCCCGGCTAGACGAGATCCCGCTTCTCTGCAAGCGAGATCCCGTTTAAGCGGGATGATTTTTTGTCACGTAACCCAAATCTGATAAAACAAAAGAAATGAATGCAATAACGAGATCTCGTTACAACGTCCCGTCCCGGCTTAGCGGGACAATTTCTTCCAATTAACTAGCCTCTAAGAAATAAATATAAAATTTATGGATAAAACGATTTATACAATATTTAAATATAGACAAGCAATGCGTATGCTCTGGTATTGACGTTTGGCGTCTTAGAATAAATACTATTGTTTTGAATATATACAGGAAGACACAGAGTGAGTAGCGTTGTATCAAACGAATCTCTTTTTCTTTTAAATAAGATGGGTTCGATAACCTACAAAGATGATAACTAAGTGTCAAATAACTACAAATATAATAAAACTTAAGAGTTAGCAGAGACGTCCATACTTTTCAGCCACTTCGTCACTCCAGTTTTCCACTGCGTCTGTTTTCTTCTGGCTTCTGCTTTGTAAAATTTAACGGAACCGAAAGTATTGGAATGGCGTTCCGAACGAAGTTCAAAACAACAAAAAGGAAAATTAATTCAGAAACATATGCTGGAAAATATCAAGATGAAAACGTTTAATGTAAAGCAATTGCGTGACTTCACCATCCACAAAACAGTCTAAGCCCCTCGTAAGGGTGCAAAACTATTCAACTTCCAAATGACCTAATGGATCGCTTCATCACAAGCAAAGGCAAAATCTTCAACACTGTTCATGTCGACAGAACCGACACTGTGACTGCCTCTAAGAAAGAGAATTTCATAATTTACAAAAGATAGTTTGCATGCCATTACGCCATCATGTATTTGACCTGTCGTTAGTGATTTCAAAGAATTGGAGTTGCTTCGATATCATCATCTACGCCATTTTAATTTCACATTTCGTTTCACTTTTCTACGCAGTGGAAAAATCGTAAAAAATCAGAAGAGGAATATATGAATATGAAGAGGATGTTTGCTGAAATCATAGTCACAAGAAAAAGACTTGTGACTATGCTGAAATTGTGTGTATATTTCTATAGAAATATGCTTTCACAGACCTTTTTCGACAAATTTTCACACTGGGCAAAAACAATAAATATATGTCGAATTCTTTTCAAGAAAATTACGGTAGTTCGGTTTGGTTTAGGAGACTAAATAATTCCAAACTGTTTTGAATATGACGTGGGATGTTGCTCTCATAACGTTTGGCTCTCACTACGAGTTAACCGACAAGTACCGCTTTATCAAACAGTACAAGATAAATTTTAACTTTCAAAGAAAGTCGTTCTTCTTCTTTAATAGACAGCAACATTTTTCTTCTTAAATGCTCAGTTCTTCTTGTAATACAGTACAATAATCTCTGTAATTCGAATATCGAAGGGACCTAATAAATGGTTCGAATTATAGAGAGGTTCGAATTATTGACAGTCGTCTGTAATGCTTCCTCATCTTTTGACGTTTCCTTAAGCCATCTTAACTCATGATCTTCAATTCACAAATTTTTGATTTCAAAATCATCCATTAAAAGGTAAACTGACGCGAGTTACCATAAGTTAATATTGTGGCTTAATCTTTTACTTTTTTAATTTTTCTGAGCTAAAAAACTTAACTCACTAAAGTTAGCCCACACTAACAACACGTGTTAACTGAAAGTGAGAATCGAGCTCGAGAAAACATCAAAGCATACCGACAGTGCTTGATGGACGTGAAATCAAAAATGAAAAAAATGAAAGTAAAACATTATTGTAAAAGGACTGGTATCTAAAACCCAGTGGGCAAAATCTACAAAAAATCAATGCGATGAAGAGGATTTTTATTGAAATAGTGTGTATATTTCTATAGAAATGCACTCATCCACAGAGATTTTTCAACAAATTTACCCCCTGAACAGAACATTCACGAGGAAAAATAATGCTGTTTCTTCAGGAAAAACGTCTTTCTTTGAAAGTTAAATTTTATCTTGAGCTGTTTCATAGTTCTTTTACTTAGCTGGAACATTTGGTAAAAAACACTACGAAGGAATATACACACAATTTTAATAAAAACGCTCTTCGTGGCAGTGACTTTTTGACGATTTTACCCACTGGCTAAAGTCTTTTAGCCACACTTTTCTTCTATTTTAAAAACTTCGAAGCTGACCATTCTTTTTGGTCTTCAACGCTAAAGCATGGAAACATCATACAGTTCTTCATCCGAACTTTTACTTTCCATGATGTTCAGGTAAGCTAGATTCAATTTCAAAAGAACTCGCATGGGTTACTTTTCTTTTGTGAAACATGCAAACGAAAATTAACTCATGAGTTTGTAAAGAACATTAACTCAAAATGCGACCTCGTTCCCAGGACTTTCTGTCATTTTCATGTGTGGACCGCGCCACATATCAAATATATTTTATACACCATTTACCGAAAAAGCGAGAAGGTTGACTGAAAATAATCTTACCAGTTCTAATCTTACCTTGTAAAGTAAGAAACATGTCTTTGCAAGAGAGGCTTCTGAAACAGCCCATTACCCCGTGAAGGCTGGGCAAGGGATAAGTTATAAATTGGCGCCGCATTGTGATCATTGTGGGAGTAAACCCCTTCACTAGAAGTACCCATTGAATAAAACAGAATTGGCAAAGTCCCGCTTTTGAGGGGTGAAATAGAATTAAAAAAAAACAAAGGTCTTATCCCAGTACAGTTGTTCTTGTCTTGTTTGGTCTTGGTTAACTATTTCTTCAGAAATATCCAGTTTAACATGTGTAACAAGGTATATAGATAGATCATGATCAACAACGACCTCTTCAGACATGGTTGATTGTACATAGAGTGTGTTCATCTAACAATTTAAAGGCATCAAACTTCTCGGTTAAAGCTTCTTAAAATAATCTGAAAGAACGAGGCATACCTAACCCTCACTAACCCAAACAAATTTTACAAGGTTTGCACAATGAAGTTTTGATGCTTTCAAATTGTTAGATGACTATATGATAAATCTATACTTCTTTAGTTTGGTACATAGTTTCGCATTCAAATATCTCTGTGGTCAAAATTTATTAAAAAAAAACACTGCGAAAGAGTGCAACTCTGTCAAAATAAGCATAGTTTTTCAATGAAAACGCTCTTCGTGGCCGTGACTTTTGCATGATGATGAAGATTTTGTAACCAGGATAAATTAACCTGTTAATGTTTCTAAGACTTTCTAAGAAAGTTGCTAAGACTTTGAGCATTGCGTTTTATTATCCAAAAGACTTCTAAAATTTCGTACAACTTTGGCATATTTCTATAGAGTCATACTCCTTCGCCGTGATCTAACACATATAGGAGCAACTCAATTTCGATTAGAACAGAAATTTCCCGTTTGCAAGCTGTCTCCACAATATATGGACTCTGACCGGTATTACATAGATCGTGTAAATTAGGGGTTGGCCGTATGGTTGTCATGGTAACAAAGGTTGGCCTAATGAATAAGATTTTTCACATAATCGTAAACGGCAAGGCCCTTTAATTTTTTTCTTATTGGAGTTAATCTTGTCACTTATCCAGCTTCTCATTTTACAGGATTCGTATTTCCAGTCGGCAAAATCGCCAAAAAAGTCACTGCGACGGAGAGAACTTTTATTGAAATTTTGTGTATATTTCTATAGAAATACACTCCTTCGCAGATATTTTTTAACAATTGTACCAGCTGGGTTGTCCTTGTCGCAACGGGATGAACAATAACTATCCCCATCGGGCACACTTGTTAAAAAACCACTGCAAAGGAGTGGATCTCCATGGAAATATACATACAATTTCAATCATAATACTCTTCACCATGATGACTTTTTGACAATTTTGCCCACTGGTATCTTCGCTCAATCGTAAAGAATCCTTAAGATAAACATGAGCCAAAGCCCGAAAACTTTTTTCCACACCAACTTCACTCGGCACCAACCCCTTTTAACAGAGTTAGTTTAAGTATAAGTAGCAGAACTTTCAACGAAAATTTCTGGAACAGACGTATATTCTAACGGCGTAGAATCTCGAATTTCCAGTTCTTCTGTTGCACGCACGCGAAGAAACTAGGTTAGTCCTGTCCAAATTCATTAGATGGACAGTGAAGCCAGGCTTTGAATTCCTTGTTGTATAATGTTATTATGTCATGCTCTTTGATTAATTGCAAGTAATTGCTATATTATAAATCGATTTCATTGGATGATTGACAAGTCAATTTTCATATCGCTGGTGTGAGTGTAATTTCTTCAGTTATCAATCACAAACGATTCCACCAGAGACACGAAGATCCCAGCTCCTACTCATCCACGATTAATTCCGATCGGAATAAATGGGAACCACCGCCACAATAGTGAAATATAATTGCCATGGTTACTATGTACATCTTATTCGAGATTAAAGCCACATGTTTCTTCTACGGCGCATGTCAGCTTTTCTTGTAAAATTTGTTTTGATTCGTAAACGGGTATATCAAGACGGTTGAAGCTGAAAAAAACGAAAGTTGGAAATAGTAACCATCTATATTTAGAAGTAAATACGCAACATGAAATTTTGAAATGATGCAACGCTAGCATTTTCTGATCCTGGTTGGTTATGAAAAATCTAAAGTATATCTGGAAATTTAAAATTTATTTTATACCGAAATAAGAAATACTTTCGAGTGTATGGACCACTTGCAAGGTGTAAAAACTTCATGAAATGCTCAATTGTTAATAAAAATGATCCACTTACCACGTGTGAGCTTTCGGCAGTGAAAAGATATCGTCGTTTGTCAAGTTGATGGTAAATAGTCTGGGAGCAGAGGAACCACTAGACCCTACACACGAGAAAGAGTAGAGAGAAATCGTAAAAAACACCTAGCATTGAATGTACATTTGTTATTATTGCCCGCTGGTCAAAATCGTCAAAAAGTAAATGCGAAGAAGAGCATTTTTCTTGAAATAGCGCGTATAATTCTAAAGAAATGCACTCCTTCACAGAGATTTCAACAAATTTAACTATTGGGTGTTGAACAAAATGTGGTGCCAGGACAAGGACACGCATCAAGGCTTTATCTATTCGTCAGCACTCCACGCTTCCGACCAGATTTTGATAGGTACGAATGATGTTGGCATCAATATCGAGCGCTTTTCACATTGACTGGCTATCTGTAAACACATGTACTCGGCATCAGTAAACACATGTACCAACTGAAAAATATTAACCTTGTAAAGCTTTGAAACCTTGAACAGGAACTCGTGACGAACCAGTAACAAATTGAAGTAACCTTGCGCGTTGTTCCTCATCATACTCGTAAACAACCTTGAAATATTCAAATGATAATGTGTCTTTAATATCTTAACATGACATTAAAATTGGTAATTGAAAGGTCAAGTCCAAGTTGAATTATGTCCTCCTCCTTTGCTGCTACTCTGACAGTACTGCTGAGACAATCCTATAACTTACAAAGGTCGGCATGACCCAGCAAGCAAAACCGTCCAAAAGTCACTGCGATGAAGAGCATTTTTATTAAAATAGTGTTGATATTTCTATAGAAACACACTCCTTCGCAGTGATATTTCAATAAAGTTGCCCACTGGAGATAAGATTGATTGCTACCAAGGTACAAGACAAGAACTTTCAATTAGTAAAAATCATACGCAACTGATCAAAATAATTCGAAAAACAATATCAAACGATCTGTCGATGCATCTTTTAAATTGCCCAACAAACTGCAATATGCGTATTATTCACTCTCTTGAATAAAAGAAATATTGTTACCATAGAACGTTTAGAGCAGCAACTAACAAAATACTCACTTCCCAAAACCATACGATCACTCGATGCTCCTTTGTACAATGCTTCAATCTGGTGTTGGCTTGCCAGTCCTTTAGGTCGATTTTACCCAAACCACAAATCAAAAGCTGAAAAGTAATTCGATCTAATATATACTTACTAACCATAATGGCGGCGTTTAGATAGCCACAGAATTAACTTGTTTGGTATCAGGAAACCTAACCCTAACCCCGGGGAGGTACTCCTCCTAAATACACTTAGAAAATAAGACTTTTTATACCGAGTGGGCAAACTTGTTGAAAAACCACTGCAAAGGAGTGTATTTCTATAGAAATATAGACACCACTTCAATAATAATGCACTTCATCGCAGAGACATTTTGACGATTTCGCCCACTGAGTAGTTGTTATATTCAGTATGACGTCATATTACCTCTAATTCTCTTTCATCGAACATCTTGATCAGATGGTTTGGAATCAAGTCGCTGAATCCTTTCAAGAAGGCTTTAAACTGCGTCTCCACACCGTACCGCAAACGATGATTGACATACAGCCTATGAAACATTATACAAGTTTATATTTTTTGACGATTTTGCATACTGTGTAAGCTCCTCAAAGTTAGCTTAAAAGCCAACTTCACGAAGTGCAAAATGGAAAAAAGTCGTTCTAAAAATACTTTGAAAACAACACGAATCTTGATGAGGAAGAGCAAGCAACAGGACCATTAACATTGTGACTGCCATAAACTGAACGTTTGAAATCCATTATTGTCTTCATTTATTTAATTTTTTTTTTTATTTATTAGGTTATGTTTTACATGGTCAATCACACTCAATCGCTATTACATCTGCTTTCCAGGAAGGGCCACGGCTTCGGTTGGAGGCTCCGAAGTATAAGAAACTCTCATGAGTGACACGAACTCACTCAAAGACCTGTGCTCTCCTGTGTGACCCCTTGCAACACCTCGATGATCAACGATGTATCATCTACCTCGTTTCCCTCACATGCATGAATCGACCCGGCGCTATGGTGAATTCACTCACGCATGGTGAATCTCCATCATAGAGGAATTGAATCCTGATCTCTCGCATAAATTCCGAAAGTGACAATCACTACAACGCCGCAATATTTCATGAAAATATACATACAGGACATATTCTTTTTTATTCCCTTCATCAACGACTGTTGCTTCTCCATTTTCTTTCAGATTGAACTTCGTCACTTGACCAAACGATCGATGTTCCAATGCAAAGGTTTCGAACACGTGGCCGGCGATGCTATTTTCCCTGCGAGCAAATAGTTATAAAGAAAAGGCATAATTAGCACAAAAAAACATAGTTAAATGAACAACTGCTGCGGAAGAGTGCATTTCTATAGAATATACACACTATTTCAATGAAAATGCTCTCTGTTGCAGTGACTCTGCCAGTGAGTAAAATCATCAAAAAGTCACTGCGATGAAGGGCATTTCTATTGCAGCAGTGTGTGTATCTCTATATTAAGTGCACAGATTTTTCAACAATTTTGCCCTATAGGCTCTTATAAGATGGGCGATTGTTTGATTGACAGCGACATTGATCAGATCATAACATATCATCGCCATAGTACTCAAAAGAAGAACGGAGCTTAAGTCCACTTTGAACTGAATCCTGTATACCAGTCAAATGACATCCAATTGATACACAGACAAAAATACCATTCAACCTGTTAGCTTTGTGATGACTGCTATGAATCTAGTATTATATCCATACAAAAAATGTGCCAATATATACTTTCACTAAGAACTAAGCTAAAAGCTGCAGGGGAAAAAATAGACTTTCCTTGAAAGAATGATGCATGTTGTAAATCACACTATACTTTAGGAATGCGAAGAATTTCTACCACAAATTTATGATGACGACCGTTTAATGAAGACTTTTAATTAGTCTGTCTGTAAAAACATCTGTACTATAGGTGTCTGTGGATTGAACGATAAATAACATACACACGTTATAATCTCTTATTCAAAATTGATGTTATGACAAAAGTCCTGAAGATTGCATTGATTAAAGACTTTCTTTAATTTTTAGCAAGAAGTGATCTTATATTGCAACCTCTGTGACGGCATCGCATCAAAACCAAAAACACATCAAAGTAGAGACACTTCATAATATTAAAAGATCTGAGTTTTCTGAGTAAACATTATAAAGAATATACAAAGTTGACACCCTGTGACACTGATCCTTTTATTTCAGGGAAATACTTACAACATCCATTTGAGACTTCGATAAAGCTCAGGATCAACGCTCTCGATGTCTTCCAGGCTATTTGCTTTTCCAAGTAATTGCTATTGGAAAAACAAAAAATTCTTAGATAAATTCAATCTCATGAGAAGACAAAAGCACCAAAATAATTAGAAGATTATACTTGCAGGACAATGACCTTTGATGCAAAATTTTTTTGAGCCTTTTGAGCCTATTTTCACAGACTAAAACTAAAGTCAAAAGTCAAAACTAAAGGCTTGATCAAACGAACACAATGTTAACATACCTTGTAAAAAGGCATCGTGAATCCACCATCAATGTAGTGTGCATGGAAGACTATAAATAAAAACCTTGAAAATTACGTCCGTGGTAATAAGCAGTCAAAGAAATTTATGAAGAAGCTGATAAAAGTTATAAAGCTGATTTATATCTGCCATTAAAGTATCATTAGAAGATCTGAAAACATCAAAGCAATATTGAAAAGTTCAAGGGAACAGCAGAAAACAATACAGAACTAAAATGTGAGAAATCAAATCAGTTCCTTACCAGCCATTCCAACGACTCGACCAACGAAGTGAAAGTATGAAAGGTGCTCCTATAATATAATTATAAAACAATCTTATAATTAATATAACACCAAACAAAAGAAACTAATAACATATCGAATAAGGCTGAAGTTGAAAAAGAAAGAGATTGTGTTGACAAATTATTTCCCTTCCTTCCCAGTGGAAAACTTTGTTTATAAGTCACTGTGTAGGAGTGCATTTCCATAGAAATATACACGCTATTTCAATAATAAAAATTCTCTCCATTTAAGTGAATTTTTGAAGATTTTGCCCACTGGAGTTCATGCAACTCTGAATTTTCATATTCGATTTGAATGCTATTATACTTTACAAACAAGTTTTCCATACTGGTGCTTTAATACAGATATTAATGTAAACAAATACACGAAAAGATTTATCGTGATGAGAAACAGTTCTCTCAAAAAGTTGCCTAACAAAAATCCATGGCATGAAATGTTTATGAATGATACTGATACAACAAAAAAATTTACAACAAAATTTATATTTTAGAAAACATGTTTCAATTCAGCTTTATTTTAAATTTCCATTACATCTGATAGGTTTTTGGAAAAAAACACAAATACAAATTAGATGAAAACATAAGACCCTTAATCAATTTCCTTCTCTTTTAAGGTTTATGATTTTGCATGGATGCTCTTATCCAAACATTAAACTGGAAATTTCCATTTTACCTTTTGCATAAAAAAAACAAAACAATCAAAACAAATCCATGGTACCATTTCAAGTCAGAAGTTTGATGGCATTGGGAGTTGGGGTACAAAAACATTCTACTTACTGGATTGACACCAGAGTCCGGATTTATCTCTAATGTGTACTGTGAGTCTCTGGAATATTTGAACAGACCATAGGATGGGTTGAACATCTGCTGTGACAGAAGATACAACCATTCCCTGGCAATGCCACCATAATCTAATCCGTCTTCGTTTTTGAATTTAATCATTAATCGCTTCCGTAAATCACGGGCTTTCATTTTCATAATGCATCGGTAAGATTGCTATAATAAGGACACATATGAAAGAATTCGGTTCTTTATCTACCCTGCATATTAACTCAGAGAAAATAATGAGCAGTACATTATAAGTACCAAAAAAATGTTTACCTCAAAAACATCCCCTCGTGAAATTTCTATTCTGCAATGACCAACCTAGCAAATGGCATCAAGAATAACAATAGGAATACATTGCAATGTAGAAGACAAATTTGAAAAAATGCTGAAATATTATAATAATGTCTTACAGTTGGTTGAAGTGCTTGTAGTTCTAGTCGAAAGGTTTTCAACTTTTGCACCAAGTCCCGTTTATATTTTGGCAATTCTTCTTGTCTAAATATAAATGACCCATTCATAATTTTAAGTCAATTTAACAAAAAGTAAGGGAATCCACAGACACCTATTGTCATACAGGCAAAGTGTAATTGAATCCAAAATTTAGCCTGCATTTAGAAATATGTAGCTATATCACTTGATGCTAAAATTGATTCAATACCTATTGCAGATCAAAAATGGTGAAACAAATTTTGTAAATACACTCTGTATCTATCCTTGAAATGCCTGTCCAATTAAAGGAGATGCACAAGTTTCTTCTATAATCAGTGGGTTATTAAAATATATAACAAAATAGTGAAATCAATAGTTGATAGTCTTATAAATTTGAGTATCTATTACGTTACTGTTCTCATTCTTGTTATTTGCATGAAAAAAGGTTAGTCAAATCATAAAAGTTAGCAATGAGGGTATCATCTGATCATTAAGATCATGATCAGTATCAGTATGATATCAACAATATCGTTCTTCAAATTATTCAGGGATATTTGTGGTAAGGACACACTTTTCAGAGGAAAGATTCTTTTATACGACAGAGATTTTTGTCTGAGTATGCCAGCCAACAAGGCAAAGCCAACCAATGTTATTGAAGTTTGCTTGAATAGTTCTGAACCCTCAACAAAATAGGCAAATCCCAAGAAATATCTTACTTGTCCTTATGTTTTGAGTTTTTCCCATCGTTAGGTTGCTTCGGATAATTCACTGCTAGTCGTGGATCTGAAGTCAAAATCCAAGAATTAAATGGTGGCAAGTAATGCTATTGGATTATTTAGTTAATAAAATACAAATACTTGAAGGTTTTAACTTTCTGTCACAAACTTGTGTTTGTCAAGCTATATTTTTTTTTTTAATTCAATATCTTTTAATTAAATATTTTGAATGATAGACACTACCTGCAAACTGTGTAGTTCTGGAGTTATGATCCACAAAGTATTTTCTTCCGTTGGTCGTAGTTCGTACCTCCCAACCATCTGGTAACGGGCCAAGATCTTGACAATTTATCGAGCCTCCAGTGCGAGGCAACATTGGGTCATGCCAAGTTGATTGACCAGTAACTCTGTTCACAAAATAAACCTGACCTTGTGCCGTAGTCCGACGTTCGAAATTTTCCGGTGCTTCCTTATGCAGGAGTGTTCTGTTCATAAAATTCCGATGCCTATCTGTATAAGACAAACTATTTCTACTGTCGTCCATATGTTTATGAATGCGATGTTGTAAGTCTTCGTATTTATATTGCTCTTTCCGACCAACATTTTTATTAGTCTTTGAAGGACGGGAGACAGAATCACTCTCCTTAGTACTTGATTCATTTATCATTACAAACGAACTATCACTACTACTAGGTGAAGATAAAGTATCCGTAGGAGTTGTAGAATTTGTTTCATCATGAACTGTACTATCTACTGTCGCAGTGGCAATTAGTAAACGTGGCAATGCGGTTCCCTCTGTTGAATTAATTTTATTAAACCCACTCCATTCATAAGCAGACCTGCAAAAAGAAGAAGAAATTAAATGCCTTGGAACAATAAAACAGAATAAAAACATATTTTTTTTGTTGGATTTAAGTTTTGTGTACCTAGTTGGTTTATCCCATTGAACAGACCCAGTTACTCGATTTATATATTGCGATCTTCCGTTCAACGTTCTTTTGCATTCCCAACTAAATAAAATGGATGGCTTTTAAACAAGCAGTTGGCAAAGAATGAGAAATAAACATTTACAAACTATGTATAAAAAATTGTAGAACAGAAAAAAGTTTGATTAAAGTACTGTACCCAGATGGAACATCGGTTTCCACTTGTTCATTTGGAGGAACGTCACTTGAAAAGTCTGTTCCAGAATGCGTAACCTTCTCGCGGGTAACAATACTCACTAAAAAATAAAGTCGCCATAATAAAAGCATGGCGTTTACCAGGGTGTAAACATAAAATTAGGCTGATGAGATTTGACATACCCACGACTTGTCCAGATACGTGGTCATGGTCTTCGGGATTAATAGCGGTCAGGCTTAGACGTTGAACTATAGCATGAAAATATCTTATAGTAATATCAATAAAGCTAACAAAATTTTTTTTTCAGGTTTCTTTAAAGATCATCATTCACAGAATATGTATTATGTATGTCTTTTAAAAATAGTTTTCCACACATTAGGTTGGCATTTTCGGTTATCGTTCAGGCTGTGTCAACAATACTTTTGAACTGAAAACAAAATTCTGAATAGAGCCATTTTGGACATGCTAAAGGAGGGAGGAGGTTTGGTTGAGTTACTAGGGAGCTTAAGAAACCACAACGGCAACGAAGACGGCAACGTGATTTAAACAAAAGCTTTGTTTTCGATGTGGAATTTGTTTTGAAAGAGAGTCTGCTACTTATGAGACCGTTGGGGAAATTTTGTAAGATAATCATTAACATATTTGCATGTTCTATACTCAACGTGAAAAGTTGTGTTTTGAAGTCGTGATGACAACGAAGACGGGATTATAGAAATAAGTCTCTTTCCCTTATGTAGATTTTATAGTTACTTGATAACTTTTCCAGTCATTATAAATTCAGCAATTGAATTTTTGTTCTCTAGTAATCTTATTATTTTCGTCTTTTGTTCACGTCGTCGCCCATGTTACCCTCATAGTTTCTTAAGCTCCATACTATGTGATATGTGACCATATGGGTTGGTAGCATTCAATCAATTCCAACATTAGCTTTTACACAGGGTTTCTCCCTGTGGAAAGCTCCCAACATTTCAGTTCATTGGGAAAGAGTCATCTTATAATACTGTTTACTAATCTCAACTTACAATAGTTCATAACGAAAACAAAGGTCACTGACATCTAATGGCAACAGCCAAAATAAATTGAAGCAGCAAAACTTAATTAGCAGACTACCATTATAACAACAAAATGCTTTGGATATGCTGAATGGACATGATCATAAAATTTATCAAGTTTGAAAGTGTTAACGAAACAGATTGTAACTTACAACCCTGATCTTTCAATCGATCAATAGCGTGTGGTGCAATTTTGACACATCCCAAGAATCCGGCACCTCCACCTTTGTGAACTTTTCGTTGGTTCCACACACTGATGGTGATGGATTCAGTTTTCCCAACAAATCTGAAATATTATATAAAAAAAACAATCAATTGAGTTCTTTGATAGAAGATAAGGAAATCATTTTGAAGAGCTCCATATCAAACTAGGATAGACATCACTTCACACTTTCTTGAATGCAAAAGATATTGAAGGTTCATTGTTTCATGTAAAAAGCAATGTCATCTTTATTGTGAGAAATTTATCCCCCGAAAAATATTTTTTGCCCTCTACAACAAAAATAAATTCCCACTAATTTTAAATAACTATCATCAGAATATCTTGTTGCACAATCCCTGTATATTTCATTCATTTTATTTATTTTCATTTGGAAGATTTCTTTGTAATACGTTCTTAACCTTTAAAAGAACTGAGGACCTTTAGAAGTATAAACTTGATTATAAAAATGCTAATTATATCTAGAATGGAAACTTTAAATCCGACAAATAGCCGCAGCATGTATTTATCCATAAAAGATTGAAGGTACAATCCACAAAATTAATCCCTGGGAAATAAAAAAATTTTGTGGTATTTTAAGACCACAAGCATTTTCTTCCCACAAAAATTTCTCACAATAGCGTAATAGATTACATGAGAGAGAAACAATGATCAAACAAAAATTGAACAGGTGTACTCCAACTTGGAAGAGAACCTTCTAAACAAGAATTCTCCTTTCGAAAACATTCCTTTCCAGAATTTTTTCACCAGCCAAATTTGCGTCTCAATCCACCACTCGAGCAAAGCTATGTAAACATTGACAAAGATCGAAACTTTCATCTTAATACTTTGCACATGGAGGTTGCTTAATAACAACAAAGTGTTGGCAGGATGGATATGTTTTTTCTTACAGATCATAATGCTGATTCCATTTTGGATCGATTGTAGCTTTTAAGGACTTGGTAGTGTGACATTGACCACTTCCATCCACAGAAATCCTTGCAAATGGGTCAGGCAAACCTATGGGATAATCATCAAAAAAATATTATTATTAGGTTTTCACTTTCTGTTTACTGGAAGGAATTGTTTTTGAAAGTTGTTTTCAAATGTTTTAGAAGACTTGCAGATACTTTGCTTTTTAAAATAATGTTTCCCTATTATGACAAAAATTGTCATAGTGTCCTCCACCCCCCTGGGCCCCCCCCCCCCCCAAGCAAAGGCCTTGCCCTAGGGTCAGCCTCTCCCCCCTCAAGCAAAGTATTTTGAAAACTCCCCCACCCTTAATGTAGATGTAAACCATGATCAATATATACGCATGGGTATATAAAATGTTTTTTCTCTTCTTTGTAGGCTCTTCAGGCTCATACATTTTCAAATAAAATCAACAAAAGAATAAAAAGTTTCATTGATCGCAACTACAATAGTGGAACAATAACCTTTTTAAATTGAACAGTGACAAAATCTAATCTCAATAAAAGCTCAGTAAAAATACTATACTCAATAAATCCTAAGTAAACTATAAAGAAACATACTCAAATCATACTCATGTTATTAAAAAGCCACCAAAAAGCTGATGCAAAATTAATCAGTTAAGCGGGAAATACACTATGAGTTTTGACGCATGTGTTTCATCACGTGTGTCAAGACTCATAGTGTATTTTAAGAAAACTCCTGAGTTTTTCGGTGTTGTGTCTAAACACATGTGTCAAAAAAAAAGTTCAACATGTTGAACTTTGTGTGTCAAAACACACGTTTTCTAGCCAATCAGCTTTGAGAATTGCACTGCGGCAAGTGAGTTTGCATTTGATTTAGTTGTTCGCTCTTTGAAAAGTTATATGAGAAATGAACTTGAAGTGAAAATAACCTATAAGCATCACGTAAATGTGTTGTTTCTTTTGTGATATCATTTTTTATTAAACATGTGTCTTAAAAGGTTTTTATAAATTTCACCGTCTTCAAACCTTAATTCATTTAACGGCTGACCATAGCACCCATTGTAACTCTCCGAATTGAAGCCAGGGTTTCACCTAATGCTTTCATTTATTTCGATCTTTCTCCGGCTCTGAGCAAACTGGTAAAATAATTGCAGTTACAACGTCTTCGTCCGAGTCATAAGCCATGTTTACAGCTCAATATGAAACTAAACTCATAATAAAAACACGTATGTGTATACACTGAATGTGTGTGATTTTCTCATGCACGAAATGAGTAAAACCATGTGGATTTCGAAACTCGTGTGTCAAAAACTCATAGTGTATTTCCCGCTTTAAATTTAAATTGAATCTCTTCAAAAAAAATAAATGGAGAATAAGGGGTTATGCTCTCTGCCTCTCTCAAAACTTCTCAAAAATATCAAGTCTCACTTTCTGAATGTGAAAAAATGGCCTGTCTAAAATAGTCTTGTGTTCAATGTGAGTTAGATTTCAAAGCAAGCAACTGCAATATAAACAAACTTTGCAAATAATGAAGAAAATGTGAACAGTTAAAAAAGATCCCCCCTCCCACCTTTCCCCCCTGGGAAAGACTGGGGGGAGGACACTATGATTGTAAACACATTTAGTATGATCATGCCCACAGTACATAAGTGAAACCTTACTATGAAAATATACACATTGTCGACAAAAAAGTGTTGTGCTTTTTTCTTAATAATTTCAATATTTCACCACTTGGACTTACAAAATAAGAAGATTTCATAGAAAAGACATGCTCAATTACAAGGGAACTAAACTTTGTATCATTGGAGAGAATTTCTAAGATGATAAAAAACATTGTTCATGAGATATTGTCATTAAAAGTTTTCGTAACTTACGAAAGACTTGATCTCCATGGCAACATGACATCACAATGTACAAGAAGAAATTGCTGACATACAAATACATATATAAATAACTCAGGAAATTTTACGAAAATTCTAAAACTGAGTTTCATCATAGTATTTAAAAGCTGTTTCAAATTAGGACAAGAAAACAAACTTGTCACTCCTTGAGTAAATTCAATTTTTTGAATGCTTCAAGTACTTTTAAACTCGCTTAACTTTAACTAGTATGTAATACAGAAAATGATATACATATTACGTAACTTACGAAAGAAGTCTTGTTTTGATACGTTTTTTGCGCATAGTACTATAAAAGAATAGAACAAATTAACAGTGTCTGAATTATTCATTACACCCAAAATAAAAAAGTGAGGTAACTGCCGCTCATTATGAAATTAAGAAAAAAGAAATAACTGCTGGCCATGCAGGCACAGAGAAATCTTTACAAAGAAAGTAAAAACAATACTGACTTGTTACTCTGTATCTAGCGATTGGACGTCTTTCGGGTACACTCATCGTTCATTTTCAATGTTGATCTATATCAATCAAAGCAATTCAAAAATGGTGATAAAAAAAGTAATAAAACCTCTAAACAATATAAAATCAATATATATATATAAAATCAATATATATAATATTCCTAAAATTCCAAACAGCTTTCCCACTTGCTTTTTCGCAAATTTTCTCCAACCAGATGAGCTGTTCTAAAATCCTACAACTTTTAAAAACAAAACCATTATGTCCCGCAAAGATCAAGCAGAGATATGTAAAAAGCTATCCGAGTCCCTTTTTCAGCTGTGAGTATTGTTTCGTGCGAATATTTTAAATATTATAATTACTTCTATATATATAATTGTTAAAATTCTAAATATTCATTGGTTGAAAATTAAAATTATTCTCTAATTAATTGATACCCTGTTTTTTCGTCTTTTTTGACAATCTTTGAAAGGTGATCTTTTGATTTTTCGGTCATAACTTTTTAACCAATGAACCAAATTTAAAAGTTTGATATGTAAAAATTTAAATTAAAGCATCCTCTTTACAATGGAAAAAAAATTAAATATAAAATCGATTTTTTTCAGCACTGGTAATTAATCAAAGTATCAAACGTATCAAAACAAGACTTCTTTCGTACTGAAATTGTTGGTAACACTCGTAATATCTTATTCTTTCTTAAATATAATTATTCACAAAAAAAGTCTGGAACTGCGGACACAGATCGCATTGAATAGAAGCGCAAAACAAAATGATTAACAATAAGGTGTCAATCAAATTCAAACGAGTTGTTTATCTTTCTTTCTTACATATCTCTGGAACAAGGTAGAAGTTGTTTTTTGAAATTGCAAGTTTACAGAACAGATCAATAGTTACAGATGTGAGCTGCAATAAAAGCTGATCTTTGCCATTTTTTTCCATTCAGAATAAAGAAGGCTCTATAATTAGAACAATTGAAAGTGTAATTTTAACTTTGATTAGAATTTTAGTTAATTAGAAATGTTCTGAATCATTTTGATTCGTGGATAATGGAATACTGTAGCACAGGGTGACTTCTATCAGTAAACAAAAAAAATTATAAAACTCTAAAATTAAAGTGTTTTTTTTTTTCACGTTTTTTAATTTATATACATTTAGATTCCTTATGTGAAATATAATCAGAATCGTCTTCAAGTGTAATAATCCAATTCTTTCACAAAACTATGAAAAACATCAAAATTTCACTGCTCACATCGATCAACATTTTGCATTGTATATATTTAAAGTCCTAGCTTGATATTTTTGGTTCGTATGCGAAGTATAGAAGTTTAAATTTATGTCTTAAAAAAATCCTCTTCTTGATAATATATATAATTCTATTATGTTTATAAACATGGAAAAAATGAACAACTTGACTTCACAGAAGAAATTTTGATAAGTACACTTTTTCTATGATGACAAGTCACAAGTCAAGTCAAAAGAATTGTCGATTATATATATACACACAAGAAAAAGCACAAGTTTAGATATGTACAATGCGTCCATAAAATTCTTCCTTTGTGTATAACCTGAACCTTATATAATTGTACTTTTGTTATCATCAAAAATTTCTTCTTACCATGAGTTTTGTACCAATGTTAACTATTTAAAATTCAAGGAAATTATCTACGGAGGGTGATTCATAAGTCACCCCATGTAATAATTGATGTTGTTGTTTTCTAGAAAAGATCAGAATATTTCTCTGGACCTACAAGATTAGGTATTGTGTAATTTTGGACTGAAATAGAGGAAATAATTATATAAGGCTATGATACAAAAGTTTCAGAAACACATACTAGTAACCCGCGTAAAAGTTTTTTACGGCTAATAATTTTGAAAACGATGTGCCACGTTCCCCGTGTGTGTGAAACCCGTTACGAAAATTTTAATTAAAGGGGAACTTGAGATATTGCCGTTTAAAGTTTTTTCCCGAAACATGATCTCCATGGCAACGTGACATCACAACGTTCAAGAAGATATTGCTGACATATAAATATGTGAATAACTCAGAATGTTTTAATGATTTATTGTTAGAACATTGCATGTAGAGTGGTAAATAACTGCAGTTGTGAAAACAGCAAAGAAATTTATTGCCACTGTTACCCCGACTCAGTTCCAGCTCTCTGTCAATTTTTGCTGACAAAGCTATAATAACATCATCCAAAACTATTACTATGATGAATTTCACTTTAACTTATGCCCAGTGAAAACTGTCCCATTTTCTAAAATTTCGTTTCCCTTACCTGAGTAGATCTCCATTTGTAGCTTGGTCAGCAAAAAACAGAAAAGGCCTGGAAACAAGCCAGGGTAACTATGGCAACAATTATTTTTAGTGACTTGATACCTGTACGGGTTTGTCACTATACATACAAAATTTAAGCAGTGCATCACTTATATTTCTTGAGTTATTTACATATTTGTATGTCAGCAATTTCTTCTTGAACATTGTGATGTCACGTTGCCATGGAGATCAAGTTTTGAGAAAAAACTTTAAATGACAATATCTCGGGAACGAAAAAAGATTTTTTGAAAATTCAAAAACTGACTTTCATCATTTTTAAAGCTGTTTCAAATAGGGCAAAAAAATGAACTTGTAATTTTTTTAGTTTAGTTCTCCTTTAAGGAATCGGGACTCAACAGTGCAACCATGTTGTAGAGCTCGAAAAACTGATCAAAAAATGTATGGGATCATTTTGCTACGACCAACCGTTGCTGAGATATCGTCGATCAAAAGATCTTGATGATGTCACAGCCGCAGTACCAAATAAAATTTAGTCCCAAATTTTGCGTCATCGCATCGCCCGTATCACAGACCCTAAAAAACGTCAGTTATCCTCATTGGTTCTCGAGATATTTTTCCTAAAACGTCGCGTTCTATTGGGGATACAATGCAATGGTTCCCCGTGATCATAAAAATAACTGACGTCAAATGTCACGTGCTATTATACTATAATCGTGAATGTGTCTTGCGTGGTCTAACTGCCGCTATATGACCACGATTAAGAAGATTTTGACCGTTAAAAAAAACAAAAACAAACACTCTCTAAGTTAAATGTGTTGCACACGATTGCGGATTATTATAATAAGACTAGTATCCCGCGTAAAAGTTTTTTACGGGTTTTAACTGCAAAAACAATGTGTCAAATCCTGTGTTCCCGTGTGTGTGTACCCCGTGATGAAAATTTAATTATAGAATTGGAAACAGAAAGTGCACATGTTGTAGAGCTTGAAAAACTGATCAAAAAAATGTATATATGGGATCATTTTGCTACGACCAACCGTTGGAGAGATATCATCAATCAAAGATTTTGATGACATCATATCCGCAGTACCAAATAAAATTTAGGCCCAAATTTTGCGTCACCCCCTCACCCGTATCGCGGACCCCAAAAAGCGTCAGTTATCCCTATTGGTTCTCGAGATATTTCCCCAAAAACGTCGCGTTCGATTGGGGACGCAATGCAATGATTCCCCGTGATCATAAAAAAACTGATGTCAAATGCCACATGCTTTTGGAATGATCGTGAAAAAAGTGTCTCTCGCCTCTGCGTGGTTTTATGCGCACATAAGAGGACGATGACCGTAAATTAAAACTAAATATATCACTCTCTAAAATAAAAGTGTGACACACAGCGCGGATTATTATAATAAGATAATGTTTATATATTGTATATAAAGTATCTAACAGATGAAACAGTGTCAAAGCTGGCAAATTTATTAAAAAATCACTGCAAAGGAATGCATCTCTATAGAAATTTACACACTATAAAAAATGCTCTTTATTGCAGTGATGTTTGGACAATTTTTCCCGCTGGTGTTGTTTTTGCTAATCAGGGTCTAATCTAGTCCAAAAGAGCGTCCGTTGATCGGACACTGCCCTCTGCATTTTTTAAAAAATTTATTTCACTTAAAAGCTTGTATAGGGGGTCACAGGTTTAACCCACCAAAATAAAGCCCTTTTCCTAAGTGCCCTTTGGATGTTCATAATGTGCCTTTTTCCCTTCCGCCAGATGCTGCCCTTCCATTCTAGATTAGACCCTGCTAATGTATAGTTATTTTTAAAATAGTGGCAAAATTGATCGAATTCATTGTTATGGTTATGGTGGCAGGTGAATGACATTAGGGCAAGCTTTGAATACAAAACCTTCAGAATTTTGATTACAAAATGTGTTTGGAGAGAAAAACTTTGATGTACCAGGTGAGTCAACAAAAGTACTGGTGTTTCACAAAAAATATCTTTCAATTGCATAATTTTATTTCTGAATAAGAGGAATCCTTATATTTTGGAGTATCAGTTTTCTAATTTGGTTGAGTAGAAAAAAAGTTATGGACAAAAAACTGAAAGAGGTCTTTGTAAAAATCTTTAAAAATTGAACAAAAAAAGCCGAGCAAAACGTCTCAAAGCAAGGTTTATGTTTTTATTGCAAATCAGTAGGGAATGAAACAGAAATACACTTTAAATGTGCTAAAACTTATTTTCGTTATTCCCAATAGTTTAGTTAAAAGTAAAAAGTTCAAACATATTTTCTTAAAACTTTATTCGCTGAAACTTTTTATAAAGTCTTGTTTTTATAAACACTGTCTAAATATTGAGAAATGCCGCAACTCACGTTACAACAAAGATGTATATATATATATACTTAACAGATTCCTTTAATCAGAAATGGAAAAAAACTATCGTTCATTTTCATTTAATCTACAGATATTTCTCATGAAACACCGGTATATACCGTAAAGCGGGGTGACTTCGATCAGCGGGGTGACTTCGATCAGTAAAAATAAACTGTTTAAACTCTGACATTAAAGTGCGTTTTTCACATTTTTTAAGATTTTCATTTAGATTCTTATTGTAAAATATCATCAGAATCGTCTTCAAGCGAAACAATCAATTTCTTCCGAAATTAACGACGAAAAACATCAAAATCTTCACCGCTCACATTGGTCATCGCTCTACGTCGTATTCAAGAGTCTAGCCTGGACATTTTTGGTACATATGTGAAGTATAGAGGCTGAATGAAAAGAAAATTATAATATGTCTGAAAGAAATTCTGTTCTTCACCGCTATATTCTGTTTTTCTTTTCCTTATTCCTTTATCGATAATATCGTGTTTATAAAAACACGAAAAAAACGAATGTTTTATATCGTTATAAGTTACATGTTCGCAAGAACTTCGTGAAAAGTCGTCGTATCACATGGGAGATTTAATGACTTACCGAAGAAATTTTAATAAGCGTGCTCTTTCCCCATGATGATAGATCTCAAAAATTTTGTTTGAGATACAATGAAATTTCAATGTTAATTTCGTTTCGTATTAACGAGGCTCACACATGCGTGAACGTCGTAAATATCTTTTGTTTTACTAACATTTGCTGATCTTTTACGGTCAAACATTTACCGCGGATGACAAATGGTGGTCTGTTAATATTGTATTAATGGCGCTTTAAAAAACATTGTCAAATACAATTATAAGTAATTTGGCGCTTCTCATAAGCTGATCGAAGTCACCCCATAATCGCTATTGTCGTTTTCTTGGAAAGATCAGGTTATTTCTCTGGAATTACAAGTTTAGTTAATGTGAAATTTTGCACTGAAATAGAAAAAATATGTAATGTAATGATTCCAAAGTTTCAGAAGTAATGGTTTAGTATTTCGGAAGTTACTTTTAAAATAGTGGCAAAATTGATCGAAGTCACCCCGCTTTACGGTATACTTTTTTTGACTTACCTGGTATATCAAAGCAAGCTAACTTTCAACCAACTAGGTTTCCGTAAGACATGCAAATGTGCTAGTGTTAATTCTTTTTAAAGCATAACTCCTAAATTCCAAGATTTTACAACCTTATATTCGACTTCATGTTGACTTATGTTTCTTTGCAAAAAAATGAAATCCATAAAGTTATAGTATTTTTAAATACTTCTCCTTGTTGGAAACCCTTTAAAAGCAGTCAGAATAAAACATATGTAGTATACATAGAAAACAGCGGGAGTTGACATATTCATATCAGAAAAGCTCTCTAGGGAATTGACATCAAACATTATCTCTCTTCTTCGCAATACAATGATGAGACTATAAGCGTTTTTTAGTGTTTACACTACTGCCCACTATAGCGCTATTATGTATATTATGTATATACACTATACCTATGAATTAGTTACGACAACTACACGTAGATCAGATTCAACGTTTCATAAAAATTACTTTAAGAACATTTTGCCAAGCACGTAATTAGAGATTTTAGTGTCAAATTTACCACAAATTTACAAGAAGGGAACTCCTATTCTAATCCTTCATTAATATTCCGAGCCATGTACACGAAACACTAAGTTCATAAAAGAAAAGACGGCGAGACAGCGGCTACATGACTTCAAAACAATAACATATCACATTGCTATGTCACGCACAGCGGTCAGCCATTATTTCTTGTCTAGACACTCGAAAAAAATTATCTACATTTTAATCATCATTTGAAATTGCCGTCGCCTGATAGAGGAACTCAAAGCGTGAGATGTTTAAGTGTGAGAAATTACGGTGTCAGGACAATTTTCCCCTGGAAAATTGCCCCCCGGATGATTTCTCCCTGGAAAAATCCCCCCGGAAAATTGCCCCCATCCAATTTAGGGTTAGGGTAGGGGTTAGGGTTAGAGTTAGGGCTACTTACATGGGGGGCAATTTTCCGGGGGGGGGGGGTAATTATCCGGGGGGCAATTTTCCAGGGGGGGGGGTCATCTGGGGGGGAGGCAATTTTCCAGGGGGGAATTGTCCTAGAACCAGAAATTACTTGATGTACGGCTATCATTTTAGTATATGTACGTCATCCATTTATATAAAATCGATATATATAACCGACAAATAGATATTGCGACGACATATACAAACAAGGACGTATGAACAAAATTAAACAACTTTATCATATGGTGAAAATATAACATTGGATTATAACCTGAGTGCTTTATTTTACTTATATTATACAATCATCGTCTCCCTCCGTTGTGTGATTGTCCTGAGATACGTGAAGGTGATTTATTGCTCCGGCGGGCCGATAAATCTAGGGGATTGCTCATAAGAATACCGATTTTCCGATTTTCACTCAGAGTGTCACACACCTGATGATCTCAAGTTCCGGTTTCTCGGCATGCTCGTTCATTTTCGGCGTTACAGAAAAAATAAAAATTGAGGTGGCAAAAACGCAGACCACCCAGATTTGTCAGAGCCGGGGGGCATAGATGCATGCAAGATCGCTGTTTACTGTAGTTTCGCCAGGCAGTCAACACCCCCCCCCCCCCCCCCCCCAAAAAAAAAATATTTTATTCCCTGTATTGTGTCGGAGAAAATCCTGTCGGAAGCCTCATTGAGGAAAAGTGACGATTTTATATTGATCGCTATCATATGAACAATTACCATCTAGTGATACCGATGTCTATATCATTGATCATTGATGCATCATCTCTGTGTGTTCATAGTCAGGCAGAGAAAGAAGACACATTTTTCCTAATTTTTTTTCCTTTTTGGAGTTCATGGACAAGATTATAGAAGATTTTATACATGTCTTTTTTCTTATAAAAGACAGTAAAATCGCAGACTTATTTGTATTTTCAGGCTATTTTGGAACTTGTTTCATTCATAAAAAGATCTCAAGTCGGCAAATTTGAAGAAACATCACTACGATATGGAGTGCATTTCTATCGAAATATACACACTATTTCAATAGGAATGCTCTCCATTGTAGTGATTTTTTGACCGTTTTGCCAATAAGATAGCTTTGTAAGAGAATTCATATTACCACACACAGTTCTTATTTCAATTCAGGTTTAATTTTGAGTTTAAGTAAAGTGGTTTATGCTTCGGGTCGGCAGTTGTATCATTTTTCAAACAAAGAAAAAGAAAAAAACAAGAAAAAACAATCAAACATGAAACGACATTCGAAACATTCGATTTCAACACTGTAAAGCGCTATTTACATTGGAAACTATAAAAAGAGATTGTGTTAAATAAAGCGGAAAACAACTTCTTTATTTTCACTAATACAAAAAATACTTTATATCGAAAATTTTTTATATCGTGATGTCACGGACTTGAACTATATACCACCCTTTTCTACCGTCATGCTGTGTCGTCACGAAAATCAGGAAGAACCTCAGGAAAAATCTTGCCTGAGTCTTGCCACGGTCTTGCCTGAGACCTAAGCTCTAGGTTGGCATGGCAGTCATTATTTAAAATGTTGATTACTATATTTACTTATCATTTCATCTAATTATCGACCCCTTAATGTTACAGAAAATAGCAATAAGCACCTGAGTGCTTGTAAGAAGAAATACTGCACTCCAAATGATAGGGAGGTGTGATGGAAAAGAAACTTACATGTATGGTCGATCTTCTAGAAAAACTAATTGCCGACCACACAATATTCTAGTACGTGACCAAATAGATACAACGAAGTCCGTTAACTAATACAACAGAAGGAGAGTAGGAATGATATAGCTAAATGATATTTTTTTAGTATGAGGGTTATGATAAAGATATGAGTAACAAACCAGACAGACAATAGAAATCAGACAGACCTCACTAATACAGTTGGTTGATCAGAGTTTATGTAGATTATTTCAGCAATAATATTCGCTTTTATCCGGTTTGGAGAATGTAATGGAGACTGGAAGTAAATGATAACGATCATAAAAGTGAATGATATGTCAATATTGATTCCATATTGTGGAGACAGACCGCCATTACAAAGGACTGTTGTAAGAGAGTGTTTGTTATTTCTGGGTAAAAAGGTATAATACAGAACACAACAAAGTGGACATATATACAACGAGTTCGACACTTATCGTGTATAATTATCAATACTGAGATCAGCTAGTTCGGCACAACATGGCATTTCAGTTGCACAGATGCGAAAGGTTCGCGCTGTATCATTGACCTTTGCCACCTTTATCAACCTCAAACTCAGGGTCTCTTGCCTTTTCGATATACGGATACGGCAAAGCAGATTCGCCACGGTCGTCTTTGCCGCTATCTCGTATATCGAGAAGGCAAGAGACCCTGGGTTCGAGGTTACCTTTACCACCTATCTCATCATGTAAATAATAAAAACGAAATTTGGTAAGCCTATAGAACCAGCGGACAAATCTATTGAAAATCACTAACTCGCTATAGTGTAGATAAGCTTTTCTGATACTAAAGGGATATAGTTTCCTTAAATTAAAATTTTTCTGAAATTGACTTGACCATTTCAATATATTTTCTAATCATATTAAAATGTATGGACTTACTTATTAAGTATAGGGTTAGGGTCAGGATTTCGGTTAGGTTTAAGTATTTTGTATTTATTTTATTTTTGTGTGTGTGTGTGGGTGTGGTGGATGGGGAGGGGAATAGCTGACAAGTATCCTCTAGTTCGTGATTTTTCCCTCGCAAACCCGACCAGGTGAAAGCTATAGGGAACTGGAACCGAATCTAAAGAGTGACATAGAAAAGTTCAAGACAGTTTCGTAGCTCGTTACATGTCGAAACGTCTTCTTATACACCTTTTCCGAGATTGCTTTTCGTAACATGTAAACGAGGTTGGATATATTTGAAACGAGGTTGGATATACTTGAAATGTAAACAAGCGAAGGAAACACAACCTTCAATTCGAAAGAAATCAGGAGAACAGTTGCATTATGACATTAATTAAAGATTGCAGCAGGTTATTAGAAGGTTAGTAAAGAAACTTTTGTTGAAATACTGAATAAAAATTAAAGATAAAGAGTAACAATAATTCTGGTTCATCCAGCAGATTAAGACCTCCAAAAGCTGATGAAGGTGGCAAGGGTATCGAATGCATTCTAGGATGTAACAGCAGATTTTACAACAGTGATACGGAGAAAACAGCAACTAGCGTTTTGAAATTTCCAAAGTATAGAACCTTATCTTTAAAATCTTTGTCGGTACAAACTTTCGTCACTTGTCCAAAAATTCGTTATTTTCGTCAGACGAATAAGTTAAGCCGACGAAAAATTTCAAGTTTTTTTCGAAATTTCGTTATTATATTGTCTTAGGTTTACTTACTCGATTTATTCATTAATGCTTTGATTGCGCTTATTTTGGTCGTAATGGAACCGCTGAGTGTGAACATAGCCAAAGATGTTTGCAGGTAGCGTCTTTGAATAATGCACGCGTAAATATAGCCCTTTATGAACTAGTGTAAGAGAAACCTTTGAAAAACTTCCATTTCGTTATTTGAAAGAATTTTGTCTCTGTGCTCAACCCATCAAGCCCTGACACATCTACTATCGAGGCGCCCTGCTTGTGGTGGTCCCCTCAAATTAATCCACTCAAAGTCAAACCAACAATGCGCGTAAAAGTTCAGTAAAGGCTTGCTTGGTTTCTAGCACCAACACAGTTAAAATTCTACATGAAGAAGAGGGAAGATTGGATAAAAAAGACCAACTGTTTTTGCGGCAGTTGGCATCTGATTTTACGTCAATAGATACAGAAAATGTTTAAAATGTTTAAAATGCTTTGTCGGTTAAAAATAATGGTTGGTACAAATTTTTTGTCACCTCACCAAAAATTCGTCCTTTTCGGCCGATAAAGTTTTGAACACTTTATACACAAAATATTCTAAGTAGTGTAAAACAAGCTTTTCTTTGAAATTGATTACTGCTACTTTACATTGCGTACATTGAATGAAGTACAGATTTTTCATCAAAAGATTATTTTTCATTGAAGTTATATTTATCAAATACTGTTGCATTACTGAAAGCTACGTACAAACATACAACACCCACCCACCCCTCCTATTCTACTCAAATTTCTAACCAAACCGCTTTTAAGACCCCTGCCTGTTTATTCGGAACCTTAGAGTATGTAATAATACGACATCAGTCAGATATGAAAACGAAAAAAGCCTTTAAAGTCTGGTTCAGAGCTGAAATAAATCAAAATAGAATAAATCAATCGTCGCCAATCGCTAGGTGTGAACACTCTTATGTACTTCAAGATACTAATTTCAAAATTCTTTCAAGATACTTATTTCCTCTGTTAAGTGTGAACTTTTTTGTAAAATTTTAAGCGATTGCGACGATTACAAAAGCGCGTTCACATTACACGATTACGACGATTACACATAATCGTCAAGTCTGAACCAGGCTTAAACGTTAATGTGCTTTAGTGTGCAGTGGGGGTGTTAAATTGCACGATGTTTCATTGACTTCATTGACGAAACATAAAGAGTACACAAGAGATACTTGAGAACCGTGCAGATGATGTCTGAAGGTCTCTAGCGTATGAAATGTCCTTTATTCTTTTGTGGATAATCATTCATGTATTACAAAATTAATAAATTCATGTAAAAGCGTGGAAAACGTGTTGATCGCAAAGAAATGACTCGAGTGTGGCAAGTATAGTTTTTTGTTATTTTTTTGAGGTTGTTTCATGTTATTTTTTGAATTAAAAGGGTTTTGTCAGTGAATTGTATCGTCGTTGAACGGGAGATTTTTGATGGACTTGGTGGTTTCCAATGAGTAATGATAGTCCAGGAGTTTTTCATCTTTCTGATTATCCAATGTCTGTGTTTTACTGAAATTTCACTGGAATAACAAAACCTTTTTTCTTATCTGAGAAAGCACCTTTTTCTTTTGCTTGTTGTTCTTCTTACTTTTAATACAAGTCTTCAGATGAATTTTCTTCCAGGGAATAGGCTCACAAAAGGATGTAAAAGGATCACACAAATTCGTTAAACCTAAAGAAACTCAGCCGCTAATTCCGCTGAGTAATAATGTATATTCTATATCAGTTAGTTTGAATCAGGCATTTTCAACAATAGGCAGTTGTTGGATATCTCATTCCTCCTCCCAAAAGTGCAGCATTTTGTATGACTCGGTCATGGCCGTGTTAGCTGGTTGTATCAGTACTGCGTTTACTGGCACTTCTCTCCTGGGTGCAAAGAGGTGTCTTCGGAACGACTCTGCACGGCGAAGAAAGGGATAGCTTTGTGGAGAACGGCGTGTATCCAGGGCCCACAAGAGTGTTTCGGTGCGCAGAAATAAACATCAATCAATATGCTGCATCAATTCATATTGTCTTTGTTGGCTGGATTTTTGATTGCTCTTGACCTACGATTTGCTTTCTTGAAGTAGCGAGGACGGAATAGCCCCTATCGGGACGTCTTATAACCTGCTGCTCTTACGATGGTACCGCTATACACTGCCCGAAGTCAAGTCTGTGAGTTAGGGGATTCAAGGCTTTCGGGATCTTTGTTCAACAAGACGTTCTAAACATGAGGAGTTACATATTATTTCCGTCAAAAACACAATAAGGTAGAAGGCATTGAGGTGTGTTGTGTAACAGAAAGATCTTTTTACATCCTGCTGTTAGTCTTTCTTTCACGTCTTTTTGTTTATTTTTTTTTTCTTCACTTAAAAATTTTCAATTTCCAACTTTTTCTTTTTTCAAATGAAAGTTCGCTACTTATTCTGAACAGCCAATGACCTGTGACGTTCCTATTAATCGATGAATCTGACCAACAACGGTTTGAATGGTGTTTGGACGGATCGGATTGCTTATTCGGATTTCTGTGTTTAGTTTAAACGATTACGCGTTAGTGGGTTTACCTTTATTTTATCAACACATAGTCCACATTTATGTAAATATATACACATATAGAATTCATTATTATTTGCCATGGCACTATTGTATAGTTTTTATTATGTTATTATATCTCATTTTAGTTATTTTATCATTTATTTTTTTTTATTATCTTTTATTACCTTAACTACTTGATCGAGTTTATTATGGAGTTGCTTTGGAATTTGTTACTTTGGGTCTAGGGTTGTTTTGTAATGTTTCTTGCTACGACTGAATATTGTTTGTATTTTAAATTAGGTGTTCATTACTTTAATTTTTCGTTTTTGTTATGTCAAATAACTTATATTTTAACTTATATCTTAGTTTTTCTTGATTTTGTTTCTGTTAGAAATTACTAATGTAGCTGTAACATTATCATCTTTTTTTTTCAGGAAATTTTCAGTCCGTTTTGTTTTTGACTTTGTTTTAGTTAAATTGTTAGATGCAGTTGAAGTGACGTCATAACGACTAGTTGTGATGACCATTTCTTTCAAGGATGTGATGCTCTCAGTTTATTATGCATCCTGTCAACGTGTTTTTTTCTTTGCGTGTAACAACAAAATTCATTTTTATTTATTTCAGGTGTTTAATACTTCATGTTCTTATTTCTGGAGTAGATACTAATAGAATGCTCCTAGGCGTTCCTGCATTGTAGGAAAATAATTTTAGTTTCGTGTGTTTTTCTTTTCAGGATAGAATAATCTAATTTGCTCTCCATTTTAGAGATTTACTTTCAGGTTGATTTCAGGGCTAATGACATGTCAGTGTTAACTGATCATGTTTATTTCCATTTTTCAGGAATAATTCATTTTCAATTTTTTACAGGGTAATCTGCTTAACTGCATGTCTAGGAATTAATGATTTCTGTTTTAGATAATTTTAGAGAGCTGAAGTTACTGTGACTAAATACTTTCTTTTTCATGAACCTTGTTGTTTTATGCAAAATGAAATTAGGGTGGTGATCGATTGGAGAGGGAGAAGAATGTGAGATTCCCATTTGTTTAACAATCGTTTATGCAGCATGTTTGATCAAAGCAGATTCTCAACTCCGCCACACAAATTGAGGTACAAAATGCATCACCATATCGTTGTTGCTTAAGGATTTTTTTCATTTTCCAATACTTGTCGTGTTTCATTATAGAAAACTTGTGAACAGTGGGTAACTTCGCAAAGCTTTGACATCGATATTGAAACTAAGGTATGGTTGATTACATGTGTTATTAACTGAAATAAAAGTATTAATTCCTAATATACGCTAAAATCTTTCATTTATAGATGCGAACGACACATGGATACACACTACGGCCTTTCCCTCACGGTTTTCTCGACAGTAAAAAATGCCCGATAAAAGTGGCGCTGCTGTTTTGGCTCTTATGCAGTAACTGCGAGTTTTTCATCCAGAGGGTGTTTAGTTTAAAGCATGTTCACAACAAATATATAACAGAATAAAACATTGTCTCAGTTTCTTAATCCATCATAAGTCATCCATCCATATTGGTTCATTTACCGAGTTTTTCTTTAGAGATGTTTGGAAAAAATTCGAGCCAACTCGAGTCCACGGCTTCGTGCATTTTCCATTTACGGACTTCCTCGTTGCGCTGCCCCTATATCAAGAAGGAAACAAACCTTGGGTTTAAGGTTGAAATAGAATTATTAAATTAAATTCCAGATGATTTATAGAAAACGAATCAATTAAGAGCGTCCTTGTTGCCGTCGTGGATTCCTAAGTTCCCAAATTTCCGTGTTTGTAACTCGAAAAATTTGGACTGGGATAATATCATGGACGTATAAAAAGAGAAGGACTTACAACTTTTAAAAATCTATTCAAACAAGCTCGCCTCGCTTTATTGAAATTTTGACAAAAGCAGTTTTGAAACTCCCTCAAGTGCTGTTAAAAATACATGTTTCCATTGGCTTCCACACTAGCAGCCTTTTGTTATAAACACGAAAACTGTTGAAAAACACCAAAACTAAAAGTATGATTCCTTAGGAGTTCCTAAAGCTTCAGACTTGAAACTTTCAGAAAAGATAGATAAACTATCTCTCTGTTTTGTGTAGCTTAGGCATTTTTGAGGCGCAAATATTAACTTCATAACATGCAGAGACGCTGTGCCATGATTTTCTTCTATTTTCACTTGTAACATCTTCTAGCAAACTCACAAACATTTTAAAAACGATTAAATATCGTCGTCTGTGGCTTTGAACAATGAATAAAAGTGTTTTGAAAGCTAATGAGTCTTAATTCCTCTGATATTTCAGTTTTTCGCGTTGGATTGGCACGTAAATAATCGTTCGTCTCAACAAAAATCCAGTGAAATGCGAGACGCGCTTTGGTATGAAAGGGATGCCGACACAATGGATTTTAACAATAGAATTGAATAGCTATTGAAATGAGTTGTGAGTCCTTCTCTTTTTATACGTCCATGATAATATCAAACACCATCTCAATATTCAATTTAGGAAGTGTAATTTCAGTTTGGTCAAATTTACACAGATGCTCATTGATGTGTTTCAGTAACAAAGAACATTACAGATCTTCAGATTATGAACCAAAAAAGGAAACCCTTTTTCGGGTTTTTAGATCAATACGATTCAACTCGTCAACAACAGGATGTAACTTCCGAAAAAACTCGAAAGAAGTTTCGTGCTTTTAAAATATCATCAACAAGGGTCTTAAATAATGCAGTAAAGTCCTCTATACAAACCCTTGAACATTATTTTAAAGAAACATACAGTGGAATCTCTCTATCTCGACTACCCTCTATCTCGAACAAAAATCTCGGTCCCTTGAACAGCTAACTTGAAGAGCTAACTTTCTTTATCTCGAACATTCTCTATCTCGAACAAATTTTTCGGTCCCTTGCGAGTTCGAGATAGAGAGATTCCACTGTATAACCAATAGGGTTCGTATAATGGCAGTAGTCAATGTAGGTGAACTATTCCTTTCTCTGGCCGAGAAGGGCAAATGGTAAAGCGAGCGTGAATAGACGAAAACAGAGGATCCTACAAAAGACTAAAGGCTAAACGGCCACTTTCTATTGTCCCAATGTCTAATTTTACCTCTATTAACGGTTAAAAAAAATCTTTATGCAAGCAAATGAAAGAAAACAAGAGGCCCTAAGGCCTTAAGGTCAGCGCCAAAGAAAACTAAGATTTAACATAAAAACTTCGAATATTCCTTCAATTAGATTATTAAATTACGAAGACTTATTGTTCAAGAATTAATGCTAAGAATGAAAGTTTCTGATTTTGAACCGAAAAATATTGCCTTTTGTATAATAGTTCAGTGGCGGATCTAGAGGTATGTCGAAATTTGTGTAGGAGAGTGTTAGCAATCTAACCATAAAAGAAAAGCGTTCAAATAATCCCATTGGTAATATAAATTGAATTCACAAATTATGTTAATGCTCTCCTACACAAATTTCGACATACCTCCAGATCCGCCACTGTAGTTATTTCAGCGACAAAACTCGAGCATTTCTATTTGACGTACATTTATCCCAAAGTCCTTTTTACGCGCTCAAACAAGAGCTTTTAAACGAAAATGTTGATTCAGGTTTTATTTCTTTATTTTTGATTTGATTGGTAAAATAAAGTGTTTTAGTAAGCAAAATCGCAGAAAAAATTGTGATTCCTCTTAATATATATACAATACTTACACTAAGATTTAAAAAAAGTAGACCTAGAGAACTGATTTGATTTTAGATATAATTCAAGCTTTGTCACAACACAACGTGGCGTCTATTTTTCTTTTATCTGTAATTTAATCTCAAAATTATATTTCGCAGACCACCGTTCACTGCGTTGCATCATTTTACAAATAAATTCTTCCCAATCACAATTACATATCTTCATTGCAGCAATTGACATTTGGATTTTACACGTGTGACGTTTTTGAAACGATGCTGATGTCTTCTGTCATGTTTACATTGTTTTGATTCCAAGGTGATCTGGAACCTCGGAGACACACCAGACTTGATTTTAAAAGAGCGAAGGATATCTTTGTTCGTACCCAGTTCGTGACGATTGATGCATGCTCCTTCCTTTTATCAGCAACCATCTCAGAAAGTCGCTTGTAAAACGTTTTACACTCTCGACCCATTCCTCCTTGAATAGTGAAAACCAACGGAGTAAAGTTACCATGTTCGATATTTAGTATTCGTTCATTATATGCTGATTTCTTCTCCTTTTCGTTCCTTTCGTAACATTTTTGCAGACTTTGGGTTGAATACCTCGAAGCGTTTGGGTCAATGACCCTTACATCAAAGAATGCTCTTTGGCCTTTTACCCAAAAGTGTCTTGCACTAATATCAAGTCGAACTTCGTTGCCACTTTTTGCAGATGGAATGATCATTACTTCACCAGTTAATTTCGTTAACATAGGTTCAACTTCAACATCTTTACACGTTTCTGACAGTAGAGACGCTGTTAAATCTCTAATATCATTATGTCTCATTGTGATGAAACCTCCTTTTTTGCAACTCATGCAGTGTTGGATGTCAAATTTCTTGCCACAAGTGCACATCGTTGGAAGATTTGGAATATTCCACCCATATCGCAATCTTATTGCATCCCAAAACTGTTGCTTGTTAAGATCGAAACCAAATTTTGGGTTGGGTAATACATTTAACCAGCTGGATGCTCCTTTCTCACTGTTCACTTCTAGTAGTCTTTTCTGCGAAGTATTCATTTGTTGTTTAAGATTTTCTAAAATTTCTTCATTAGCTTTGTCCTTCTTTGATCTTATCTCATTCTTAATCCGACTAATTTGCTTATTCTCAATAGAATATGTCATTTCTTGTTTCTTGACTGCTTCAACCAAATTCTCTGTTATCTTCCTCGAATTTTCATATTCTACTCCTGCTGTCTTTGTGAAATCCGTAATTGCCAATCCACCCATCCTTACAGGCAAAGTTAGTAATTCTCGCTCTAATTCCGAACATATATGTCCTCCAGTTATCGCAGGTATGAACTTATCTCTTATTGTAATTTAATTCCGTCATGATCTGAATAGTAAACAAAATGCATAGAAATCTTGGTGGCAGTATGTTGAGCAAGATCTTTGTGGATGTACACATGATCAATTAATGACCCAGAAATATGAGTAGTAGTTTCATTTGTTAATACATAATTCTCATTTAAATAATTATGCAACATGGTGTTATTTGATTGCAGGGCATTAATGTTGAAATCTCCCAAAATTATATGGACCAAGTCAACTTGGCTACTCAAATGTTGGATCAGATATAAAAAATTTGCTAGACTTAGGTTGTTTTTTCTATATAAAAGTATGATGTTCAGATGGTCAGAGAAAGTATCAGGTTTACACAATGTATAAAGAGAAGCTCCTGGAATGGAAATATTATTGATCAGTGTGACATCATCATTATATGCTAATGCAATGTTTGAAAACTTGTCATTACTAGTGTTGTTGAATTCCAATGAAAAAGGAGTCAAAGTACTTGATATTTGTGTGGTGTCCATGTTGGATGTCAATTGAGTTTCAGTAAAACAAAGTACATCACTTTCCATAAGCACATTATCATGCTTAACATCGATCGCATGTTTCGAAAGAGAACGAACATTAAGTAATGAAATTGACAGGACTTCTTCTGAACTTTCTGAATTTATATAATCTAGAGATAGATTTTCTCTCATAAATCCATACTCAGCACTTGCTCTTGGATTGGTGGTAACATGTTTCTTATCAATGTCTCCTAAGGTATACAATCCAGCTAAAGACGTTACACGACTTAAAGCAACATAAACTTGACCAGAATTAAATCGCTTTTGTCGAAGCATATCAAGACTGAATACTATTTTGGGGAATGTTTTGCCTTGAACTTTATGTACTGTACAAGCCCATGAAAGAACTAATGGAAATTGAAGCCTTTTTATTACTGGCGATGATAAACTATTCTTCCTTATTTTTATTTCCTTTTCAACTCTGTTGATTGGGACTAAGCTGTGAGCTCTTCCAAAAGGATCACTATTAATGACTTTTACCCCTATATCTTCATCATCCATTTTCAGATATATAGTAACTATGTTACCTCTTTGGTCAAACTTCAGATGTTCAACTCTTCCTATTTGACCATTACACAGTTTATCTTCGACGTCAAGATTTGATGTCAACATCACCTTTGCTTTTATCTTTAATGAAAGTTTTTGAGCTAATCCACCAGTATCCATTTGACTTCGCTGATACACCTTTTCAAAAACACTTGCTGCAATATTCTCAGGCAACTTATCGATGGCTTCAATTTCGTACTCAAAACCTGGTAGTTCTCGTAATTTTCTCTGGTTATGTTCATTAACTAAAGCATTCTCAGCCCAAATATGAATAGCATCATTTGGATAGTTTGGGTCATCTATTTCAATTCTTCTTGATTGTAGTATTTCTCTATCTCTGTCTGTCAGTAGTCCTAACCTAATATTGTTTAAAAGATCGATGAATGTTTGATCACCTCGTTGTCTCATGACTTCAGTAAGTTCAGCAATTTTGAAATATCGCCAACAGTGAAAGATATTCAACATATGATCATTAAATTCCGCAAAAACAGGTTTTTGTTGAATTGGTGGCAATTGATAAAAGTCACCACAAGCAATTATAGATATTCCTGCAAAGGGAAGATCTTCAGTGCAACCAAATATCTCACATAATCTTTGATGAATATGCAAAAGTAGCTTGTTTGAGACCATGGAAATTTCATCGATAATTATAACTTTAAGTTCACTATACTTTTGTCTAAGCGAACTTCTTTTTTTGTCGCTTAATTTTGAAACACATTTACCACTCGTTCGATCTGGCAATATTCCTAACGCTGAATGGATAGTTGAACCACCGACATTCACAGCTGCAACTCCAGTTGGTGCTAACATTAACATTCTCTCTTTGTTGTGTTCACCTGAACCATAAGACAGAGCTTTATGTAAGTACATCTTGATAGTTGTTAGTAGATGTGATTTTCCGCATCCAGCACTCCCAGTAATGAAAATTTGAAAAGGTTCTTGTTTTGGTGTTTCCTTGCTTTGCAAAGATTTCATTGCAGTTCTCACCCATTTATTAATGTAGTTAAATATCTCTCTTTGTTTTTTGTTTAAAGAACGGATTTTTTCATTCATTTCATCATCAGAAATTGTAATTGGTGTACAAGCCGGCGCTCCACAAATATTTTCTTCAGGAAAATCATCAACTTCCTCATCTTCGTTTCCATTTTGTTCTAGTTCATCTCTTACAGAATCGTTTTCTTGTTCTCCAGCTGCATCCAAACCATTAGCATTATTTGCATTGAAATGAACAAATGCATTGTCAACTATTTCACCGTAAGGTTCACAAATCTGTTTGTTAGTGTTGATGACGTCTAAAACTTCTGGATCTAATATTTTTTCTGTATATGTTCCGGATGTAGTAGCCTTTAATTCAGTTTCATTTCGGAAAGGGTAAAACATGAACAACATACGATGAGCATAGGCCTCTGGCTTCGTTATTTTGTTAGGTACATGGTATCTTAATACACATTTGGTTTTACGCAATTTAACGCGTTCTTTTGATGACATAAGTGGGACAGTAGTCGGTAGGCGGGTGTTTTTTTCATCGAGCAACAGATCTTCAAGAACTTCTGGTTGGCAGTCATTTTCGTCTTCATCAGTGACTCTTACATCCAATACATAGCTGGAGAGAAATTTGGCAAAACATAGATCATCCATCAAGGCGTATTTTCCTTTCTTAAAAGATAAGTTTGGTCTGTCCATGTAACGGTCCAACATATTTCTTTTGAAAATATTAGTCTCGTTATCAGGCATATTTGCTATTTCTTCTTCGCTCCGGCAAACTCGATAACGGTTTTCAGGAAGATTACTATTTGCAAAGGTTACTGCTGGACATGTTTTACGTAACCAAATTTCTGGCAAAACAATTGAAACTGCTTCTTGGATTGACATTTCTCTGTGAGTTCTGTAAGCCTTGGATACTGATTTCATTTTTTCATAAGCAGTTTGTCCTGTTTCATGTGCTTCTTTAGCTGCTTGTTTCATTGCTTCTGTAGATTCATCCTCTGATTTGGACAGATATGCGCACATGTACGCTACAGCTTTGTAATAATCTAAAACAGGTTGTATGTCAATGTTTGCTTCCCATGCAAGTAAACCATCTTCGAAATAATTATTTATGAAACAGGAACCAGGAGATCGTTTAAAATGGATCTGATAACTGCTATCAGGTGACATTTCCAGTGAACGATAATAACTTGCTTCTTCAATATCTAATTCCTGTAATATCTTTTCAATGGATTTAGGTGGGTCGTAGCTCTCTTTTGTAGGGTGATACATGTTGCGATATTTAGGATTTAATTTTTCATTGACATATTTTTGAACTTTATCTAATACTTCTTTTCGTGCTTGAAGCATTCTAATTTTCGCTTCCACAGGGACTTCGTCAGAAATTGGTTTAGCTAAACGCGTTCTGTTTGTGAAAAATTTACCAAACGAATATCTACATTCAATATTTTTATACTTCCGGCAAGACCTGGAGTGACTATGTGTTTGATATGTTTTTACCAAGCGAAACAACTTATCATTGCTTTGCTGTTCAGGTAGTTCACATTTAATGACATTATCTACAAATGCAACATACTCGTCTTTATTTTGTTCACTCAAAATAGGTGCATTTTCGACCCATAATAAACAATGAACATGGGGACTACCTCGCACTTGGAATTCAACCCGAATAGCATAATGAATAACTTTTCCAAAAGGTCCGTTCAGAACTATATGTTTGAAAAAATTTTCTACTCGAAATTGAAAATGTCTTGCTAAGAGCACTGGGTTGCTATTAAGAATGTTTGTTCTTTCAAAATAGTTCAAATTTTCAATTTCTTCTGCCGTTAAATTCATACCCTTTAATTTCCCTATAATTTCAACTAACTCATTCCACCTAAGATCTGCACAAGATAGTGTCATGAAATAAGTTGGCAATCCCAGCTGTTTAACCATGGCTAGTACTTCAAAAAGAAATCTTTTCCAATATGCAGGAGTTCCTTTTAAAGTGTTCATGAAATTAAATGCTTCGTCACTAGCTATTAGCTCTCCAATTTTTTCTTTAAAATTTTGGGAGATTTGACCTGCTGTCAATCCGTCAGATTTTATTTTTTTCATAGCAATGTTGATAGATCTGTTTAAATTCAAATGTTGCATTAGTGATTGGGCAAAAAATATATAATCCGAGTCCGAAGCAAACTTTTGTTTATAATTTAATAGTCTTTGGTTGAAATATTTACAAGGACTCAATTTTTCTTTTCTGTCATGTGTATATCCAAACTTTCCTGTCGGAAACAACCATGGATGTGCAAGTAGTTCGCAGTCATTATCACAGATTAAAGCCAAAGGTTCTCTATTTTCTCCTGGTGCAATAGTTACGTTTGCATCATCTCTAATTTCGTATGCAAGCTCAGGTACGTACGCAGTTTCAGAAACAGCAAGTCGAAATTCATCTAAAGGATTCATGTCTTCTTCCTCGTCTCCTTGTTTGACATGCGGAATTTGACTTTCGTTTACAAAGTGGACCTCATCTTCAAATGCATTGTTTATTTCTCCGATCCAACAGCGAGGCACATTTTCTATGTTTATTTCAATGTTAGAATACAACGCATTATTTTGTTTTAAATACATCAAAATTCCTCTAACAACATCGGGCCTTACAGCTTCAAAGAAAACATTTGATTTAAATGACATTTTCTTCTTCAAAGCAACTTGGACTATGCCATTGTTATCTAATCCTCTTGGCAAAATATTACAAATGTCATCAGCTTGTATTGGGACGTTACAAACAGCCCCTTTCATTTTAGGAGATTGTCCTTTTGGCATGATAGTGATCTTTTTAAATAACAATCTTTTCGAAATAATCGTTTTTTCAAGTTTGCGAACATCACTAAAGTTATCAGGCAGCTCAAACACTTCCAAATCGTTAATAACTGCTTGGCAGGGAAGTTTTTCTTTTATTAACTTTAGATGGCATGTTTGACAAATGTATTCACTGCCGTCAAAACTGAGAACTTGAAAGGCAAACACTTTTTGATCCATAGTATAAATATTATTATCGAAAATTCGAACTGATTGTTTATATAATGTTCTGTTACAACATACACAAATATAATAAGGGCCTTCTTTGATGACTTTCTTAAATGTATCAATCGATCCTATTCGTTTATTTTGTTTATCAACCCGATTTTTTTTGCCGTACTTCAAACTTGATTTCTTCAGATTGATTAGCACGTTGTTTTTTCTTATACACTCGGGTTTTTTTTGTCAATTCTGACTTGATTTCATCAGATAATCCAGCTCTCCGATTTTGCTGTATAGTTCGATTCATATCTCTGAGTTCAGATTTTTGTTCATCCGATAATCCAGCCCTCCGATTTTGCTGTATAGTTCGATTCGTTTCTCTGAGTTCAGATTTTTGTTCATCCGATAATCTGATCCTACGATTTTGCTTTCTAGTTTTATTCTTTTCCCTTTGTTCAAATTTTTGTTCATCAGATAATCCAACCCTCTGATTTTGCATCCGTATCCGATTCTTTTCCCTATGTTTTGATTTCTGATCATTGGTAAACGAAGCCCGTTGATTATTCATGTTATTACGATTTTTTTTAAGCATTTCTGATTTTTGGTCGGAGGAAATGCCAGCCCGATAACTTTGCATATGAGCCCGTGCTTTTGCCCGATTTTTTTCATTTTCAGCAGAACTTTGTACTTTACGTTTACGTTCATGACGACACTTCTCAGTTCTTAGAAGTCTTCGAACCTCTACTAAAGCATCAGCACTAATCCGCACATCGTAACTCTGAACCTGATAATAAACGCTGTCTGTTTGTCCGTTGACATCAAGATAAAAGGTTTTGATATATTCCTCCGCAGAACTGACAGAATCAAATTTCATTAACACGGACACGCCATCAGAATCTGGTAAGCCTGTGATCTGATTACGGGCATGCGAATCGAAAATGTAAGTAAACTCATTCGCCCAAAACAAAGCCGTTGCAAAACCACTTGTGATGAAAAGAGCTCCCGTGGCATTTCCACAATGAAAACGAAAGAGGAAATTATCGCTATTTGAATGTAAAATCCCCGTGACCACACCATGCTTTTCAAGGGTTATGTTAAAACTGTTGTATTGTACGCTGTCAGGTAAGTCATCAAAAGAAAGATAACCAGAGACGCCTAACTTCCTGTACAAATCATTACCTGAAGTTAATATACGATCTAAATCCCATTGAGACCAATACCGCAAATTCTTTAGGGCCGAATAACAAATAGACCATAATGCGTTGCATGCGCATTGTTTACCGGCAGATTCATTGAAGCGGAGATCGCCTTGACTAAACGAACCACTAACTGTGACAGAAGGAACAGGTCCCGGATTTAATTCAACATCGCCGGCCCTTATCAAAATCATATTAACACACAGAAGCAAAAAATAAAACATCGGCAAGCTTCTTAAAAAGAAACAGGCCCCACTTGCAGTTCCATAACAGTCAAATGAATCCTTGTCCCTATTAGCCCGGGATACCTTGGTGGCGGCATAGGGGCTGATTACATGATCACTTTTTGTCCCGGGTGTCGGGATATCTCGGGTGCCGGGCTAGCTCACTTTGTCTAACAAATTCTCTTATTTTTATAAGTGCAATTACATGTATACTTTTTGTCTCGGCCTCCGGGATATCTCGGTTTGGCAAACCGAGATATCTCGGGTGTCGAGCCAAAAAGGGTACATGTAATATCAAATAACCGAGCCAGCCCGGTATCCGGGATGAGATTTGATTTCAACACATGCGCAGTGTAGTATATTTTCATTATAAACATGGCGTCTTCAGAAGCAAACACGAGTCAATCCAACAAAACTAAAAAGTTTAAGTTTAGATGGACCAACGACATGGTCTCAGGCTGAGGATACGATGATTAGGAGAATTATGGTCAGGTGAAATGTAAGGTCTTAAATGTTCACACAGAAGATGAAAAGAATCTTCGTCCATTCTAAAGTTCTTGTTAAAACATTAAGTTGAAAACACAACATTCCAATTAAGAGAATATACTTTTTGAGAAGAAACACATCGTTCACATCGCTATTCATTTCGCGCAACACGTGTATAATTTTTTCATGTAATACAGGGCTGGAAAATATTGGCGATACTTTTCAGCCCGGTACCCGGGATAAAAAGTGATCATGTAATCAGCCCCATAGAAACTACCTATGGTGATACGATATGCATCAACGGAAATCATATCCGCAGCAAAAACAACTACAACAACTTTGATACTTTTATCAATATTCAACTTCAGAATTCAGTTACTAGTTTTACGTTTTACTTTTTCTGAGTTTTGAGATTTACGAGTTTTGGCTGTTCACGTCCGTGAACTTACGTTTCCGCCAAATCAGGCGGCCCTCAAATGAGGTGAGATTGGAAGATTAGCCAAGTAGTTGTGTCGTTTCCTAAAAGTAAGAGAAGAACAGTTATATCTAACAGCATATCACATCACTGAATATTATGAATATTAAATTACAAGAAACAAAAAATCTGATTTTTATTTTATGAATTATGATAACCATTCGCAGTGAGTAAAGGGAAGGTAAAACTCAATTTCATTGTAATTGTTATTATGTTTCCAAAAAACATTGTCATTTGGTTGTGTTCAAACAGAGATTTGGTTCAAATGTTTGCAGTTTGTTTTTTGCCTACATGAGATGCTTAAAGGGTTTATTGTATACATCAATACATAAGTCTATGTTCATTTTAGAAAGAAATTGTTTCTTTTAATTTTTCCATTCTTTACCGCATTTTTTCTCTCAAGTATTCACACTTACAGTCATTACTTCTGTTATTAGTTGTGCTTCAAGTACTCTCAATTTCTTTCTCTTTTAGTATACACCGTATTTCCTCTAATAAATGCTGCCCTCACTTATCGCCGAACAATTGTAGTAAACGCCGCCCTATAGAATACAGGCTAAACAAGAATTGGTTTAATAGCTAATAGTTTTATTTGTTTTCTATCAGCAAATTCATTCACTTTTGCATGAATATTTGATGTGTAATTGATTGCTATAAATGTTTTCATAAGAGAAAGGTGACAGTGATATTGTTCTTCTTCGACATTTTTCCGAACGTATCTTTTGTGTAAAACGTTTTCACACAATCTTTTGTAACCTTTTTAAGGCTAAGGAAGCATTATTGTTAAAGTTTGCTACTGTCCATTTTTCATTTTGTAATAAACGCCGCCCTCTGATGAACGCCGCCCCCTATTAAACGTAGCATACAAAAACTGGAATTTGTAATAAACGCCGCAGCGTTTATTAGAGGAAAATGGTACTTACTGTATGCTAGTGTTTGGAATTGAACCATAGTTACAAACCTTAGGGGAAGAAATTTGGTAGGAAGAAAATTTTGCAGATTTCATAAAATTTGCCTTTAACCACCAAATTAAATTCCATTATAATCTTATTTTTTGTTATGCGCCAAATTAAATTCTCACCAAATTTTATGGTTTGCTGTTATCTGCCAAATTAAATTCTTCTCAAATTTTAAGTCTTTTTATCCACCATATTTAATTTTCTGTTTTTAATCAGAGATATGCAAAAAAGATAAACAACTTCATTGTTTCTCATGAAAACTATCCGTGTCCAGTATAATTTGTTGTAAAGTATTGTTTTGCGCAAATAATTTATAATATAACTTATTACAACTTAAAGTTCACTCTAATTCCTGTTAATAACAGCTGTAAAATCTGGCATTGTTGACACTGCCAACAATGGGTCTGCAGCTTTGCCCACAATTGATCCTTTCCAAAACATCACTCTCCTACCGACAAATACAAATGACGTCTTTGAAAGTGAAACCAGTTAATGATTCTGGTAAATATTAAGATGATGATCCAATAGAGACATCTTCAATTTTATTATGGATGACGAAGGACTCTAATTTTAATTTACTTATCAATATTAAACATTGCTGAGATTTAGCTATGTTATCATTTGTTGTTGAAAACCTTTTAAATAGATACAATGTTTTTGCACTGTAATTATTTATTTGTCCACCAAATTAAATACCTCCTGGCCAGTTTAATGCCAACAGTCTGGGAAATCTGTATAATTGCACGCTTAACTTCTGCGAATTAGCAGTGCAATTACACTCCTATGCTAAAACGCCAACTTTTAAAGAGTGCTATTACACGGCTACGAAATCGTCAAGATGCGGGCGGTAAACATGCAATTACAGCCTTAAAAAGCTACCATTTTGAAAACGCTTGACTCAAACTTTCCTTTCATATTTGGCTTCGCTATCAAGAATTGTTTTAAATCCATTCATATCTCCTACAAAACTTCAAAATATCACTGTATAAATTTTATATCAAAGTTTCCTGAAAGAACTTCCTCGTGGCATAGTTGGAAGGGGGTTCCGGTGCCCCCCCAGAAATTTGCTGCCCCCCCCCCTACATTGGAGTGCCCCCCCCCTAATTTTGAAATAAGTTTTTGCCCCCCACGTGTTAAATGCCCCCCCCTGAAAATCACTTTTGTCAGTTGCCCCCCCCCCCCCAGAAAAAGTTACGAAACTCATTTTTCTCAAATAGTGATAATTTTGACCGCTTTGGTGTATCTAACTGATATCACACTACACAGATCAACTGACTGGCAAATCTTATTCATTCACATTAGTAAGTAAATGAGGGGAATTCTGAGATTTATTAAGAAATTGAAGCAAAGACAGACATTCAACAAATGGGATCTGATATGTGGGATGATAAGAAATGTAGTAAAATTGAAACAAATACAACATTATCATCATGATCATGTAAACTAGCACATCTGAATTTAAAATGTAAACAAAAATCAAGATAAACAAAAAGCAAGAAAATGTTTTTCGTTAGTGAAAAACGTTTTGTTATTTGTTATCAAAAACCCCTGGACAGTCACGTGTAAATATGTTGAATTGTATATAGTTATAATTTCAAAATGAGAATTGTCAATTTCAAAAATGAGAATAGTTGAAATTTCAAATTACAATACTACTGAAAAATTTATTTTTGTGAGGTCTAACCCCATTTGCCTCCCCAGAAATTTCATGCCCCCCCCTACATAGGGATGCCCCCCAGAAATTCGAGACCGATAAATTTGGCTTTTTTTTTTCTTGGCATTTTCTATCCAATATTCCTGGAAACGAATCTGAAATGCCAGGACTGTTTTACGTAAAATTTATCGTAGAATAAGATACAAAAATCAGTTTTTCCCCATTGGACTACGTGTTTTCCCGTTTAAAGAAAAACTGAACCCACCTATTCCAGTTAAGCTTCTCCAGGCAGGGCGGAAAATTAAGCGTGCAATTGCAATGTTACACCCATAGAAGTTAAGCGTGCAATTATAAGGATTTCCCAGACTGGCCAAGTTAAATGAACTTTTGCATTCTGCCAAATCAGATTCCTGCTAATTCCGCCAAATTTTTATGCCGCCAAATTTCTTTTCACCAAAATTTCTTCCCCTGAGATAATATAACAATTCAATATCTCTGAGAAACAATTTTTCTGCTTTGTTTACCATCTTTTCCCAATGTTTTTAAGATGACGAGCAACCTCACAATTCAGACTTTATATCAGTTAAATAATAATGGGGGCCAATTAAAGCTGCTATCAAGTCTTAACTAAAAATCTTTAAGGGCATATAATAACTAATTACCCCACGCACGACAGTCAAGAGCCACACAACACAACTTAGTCTTCACGTGGTATATTAATATGATATAATATTTTCTTACCTGGCTTTTTTTCTTCCTCCTTTTTGAAATTGTATCTCAGATTTGGATACGTGGTTGCAGATGTTTTATAACAGTTACTCTGGTGATTATATTTTTCTTTCGCAAGTATACTTTGATAATAATATTCTAGCACTCTTATCTTCTAAAAGCTCGTCGCCATGAAGGTTACAACAGCAGCATGGCAATGGTTCGATCCCAGAATGCACTGGAATTCGGTGAGAATAAGGAGGAGGGCGCATTTAAAAAATTCCTTTTTACATTACTGAAATTGAATACATTTTGTATATAATAACTTACATGTGATATTCTAGCACTCTTATCTTGTAAAATCAATTAATTTAGCTTAAACTTTCTCATTTTAAACTGCAAAATCGAAGGTTAGCAATAACGGGCGTTTAACTTGGGCGTGAAGAACTGCAACATTACACACACACGGACTGACTGACTGACGGACACGGGGAAATGAAAGATCAGCTACCTTACGGCGCTGACCAAAAATAAAAATGTTATTTTATTTACAATAATTATTTACAAATAAAGTCAAGTCAAGCAGCCTTATCTATTGTAGGTGATTTGAACAACTTTTATGAAACATTAAGTGATGCTGACTTAGTAAGTGCTTTGAATCTTGTCACACTACGACTTGAAGCACTTAGGCTCAATAATGTTGTGTTTATTTTGTTTATTTTTTTTCATTTTTGATTTAATTCACAGTTCCCATAATTCCGTCATCTTCCAAGCACATCTCTACAACTACCATAATTCAATGCGATAAAATCCTTTAAAGTCCCTCAATGGGGTAATAAGCAGAGTTTCAAAACAAATAGAAATTCTTTCAACAACTTAGAATATTGCTTAAAGTAACTCCAAAGCAATATTATGGAGGTTGTTGCAGGATAGATTCGGGAGATAACTGAGAATTACGGGAATGATTGGAACAATTCCCATACATCATTGGCCGGTTTACATGCGCGTCTTTGTTGGTTTGCATTTCAATATCGAACAGCACATCAGAAATTCGTTTTTCAGGCTATCTTCCTTCACGGTTTCACAGTCTTTCGTCTACGTAAGCAGCAAAGTTCGGGAGGGGTAGCTTCGGTAGCCTTGCCTAGTTTGGTAATCGCCTCAGTGCATTTGGATAGTAACTCTAATATGCGCTCAGCAATGCTTTATTTCTTGTGTGTTGGCACGTTGGTGTCTTCATCTTCGTCATTTTCGAGATTTTCCACCTCAATTTTACGTTTGTGAGTGTGTCTACTTTTAGCTGATTAAACCACAGGCACAAAGAACAAAAGGCGCTGATAATGGACCCAGCTGGGAACATACAGTTCGCCAGTGCTCTGTCCACTCTTTGTCTTGTTCACCTTAGCCAATTCCCTTCCCAATTGTGCCCTCAGGCCATTAATTTTAGTTTTTAACGATGATACAGCTACGGCTAAAACACTAGAAACAGTCCCATAAGCAAGGTCTTTCTTCAAGCATATCTATAAGGATAGATACTTCATCTTCCGTCCAATCTTTGGCTCCTTTCTTTTCTCCTTCTTCTTCTTTGGTCTTCTTGTTGTTAGCAGCAGTAGAACCTTCTCCTTTATTCTTCTCTTCCAAATCCTTCTCTTGTGCAATTGTCTCTTTTTCTTTTCTATGTTGTTTAAATGCTTTCCCTTTCACAAGAGATAGCTCTTCCCTCACTGCTACTTGACATTTTTAAATCTTCTATGGGTACTGATCCGATCTGCGCAGCTCTGCCGAAATTATAATGTTTTTATTGAAACGCATCAAAATAAAAACATTCCATTTAAAAATTCGAACGTTCGAATGTTTTCGAAAAGCGTTTCAAATTCAACGTTCGAAATTCGCGGGATTTTCATATGTCGGATGAAAAGTATCACCAAACCAATCCAACATGAAAATTCACGGAACTCAGATAGAGAAGTTCTTTGATCTTGCCGAAAAAGTTGGATGAAATGTTTGACGGCGATCAAACTTCATCCAACACCGTCTAACACGTTCTTTTTTTTCTTCTTTTTTAAAAAGTTTGAATTTTTTCAAAATTTTGAAGAGACTCAAAACAGTCGTCACTTTTCCCCGATTAACTTTTCAAATTAAGAAGGATCACAGAAGTGGTAGAATAATCTAATTCCTTCAAAGAATTGAAAACCCGTTTGCTTTTAGAAATGATCACAACTACCTTACCGGTTAAAAGTTTGTCGGACGAAAACGACGAATTTTTGGCGACCTGACGAAACTTTGTAGAGACGAAAAATTTCAGCCGCCGAAAATTTATACCGGCCAATTTTTTTAAGCGACGAAACATTTCGACCATTTCAAAAATTTTCTGTTTTACATCTCTATTACCTTATTGACGTAAAATCAGATGCCTAACTGCCGTAAAAACGTTTGAGGCTTCTTTTTATCCAGTGCCCCCTTCCTCCTTCAGAATAGGATTCTGAACTTCTACGTTCATTGGGGCGGATCTAGGATTTTTTTCTACCAGGTCCGAATGTTCAGAATAAAATAGTGAATGCCTAAACCTCGCCCCCCACCATGGTTGGGGGGCAAAGAAAATTTTCGGGTCTGAATCGTCTAAAAACGCTATTTCGTGCTATTTTGAGGGTAAAAAAACGAAGTGGAAATTTCAATTTCTCTTGAATAAAAACAAACTACAAATCGTAATAATATAGATGGTTCGATGTTGTTTTATTTTCATTTTCACATTTTCCTCTTTATGCAAATGAAGAAAGCAGAACATTAGATTTCTCCACCACCAAACCTATAAAAGGAAATATTTTCATAGAAATAATGAACAATGGCATGGAAAACAGCACTGTTTCTGCCAATATCAGGCGTCATCAGCACAACTAGGTTAATGCAATAGTGTAATTACCAGTTGTGGATAACACCACATTGACATTACACATAGCCACACTTAAATAAACAAGTCATGTCCTCAGAGATGCTAATCATATTTGGCCTCTCACGTTTAAATGTCAGTTTTCAATATTTTCACATAAAATGAAAAGGAAAATCATGATCAATTCATACAGATGAACTCCAAAATGGGGTACACTGTTAGACAATGTAAATTTAATTCTCATTCTTCTATTATCAAGTACAATTTGTTTCAATGTACAGTTTATGAATACACCATAACTAGTCTTTTACAGCCAGAATTAAGTTGATAGTTTGTAATAAGAATTAAAAAAAGTAAAATATCCAAGGAACCTTGCAAAAAATTTATGATGTGTAAATATGAGATCAATTTATATGATGCATATCCAATATGTATCTTAAGGCTAGGGTAATGGTAAATCGATCTTCTGAACTTATATATAGCATTAAGGTTAGTAACTCAAATAAAGTCTATGCTCCATAACTGCTTTCACAGATACCTCCATTGAATGCTTACTTATTTACCTGAGTTATTCTTAACAAAAATTAATAACTATTATAATGGTTATGATTAATTATGAAAGTTATCTGTGAACAACAAAATTTAACCTTCCACAACAAACAATACACAAGGGAGACAAAAAGGTACATCCAAGGATAGAGAATATTATATAAACTAAGAAAACAAATCAAACCATGCATATTAAAAATATCTGTTTTGGGAAAACTATATAATTTTTTGGTTTGAAAGCATAACAGTCATGTCAGTTGAAGAAATAATAATAACCATATTTGGTTTGAAATATGAAAAAGAATAACTTCAAATTTTTCAGCAGAACTACTACAAAAACTGGAACATGAAGGTAATTTAGCAGGATTACAAGTTTTTAATGTAATGAATGTTACCAGAAGCTTAAACGTTTTTTCTAACTGAGATCAAAAATTAATCTGATGATGACCTCTGGAAATATAATGAAATGAAATAAAATACCTTTTCGATCTCAGAAAAATTATTTAAACTTTACCTAACATTTTATTGTCGTATGCCTGAAACGATATGTTTACATGTTTCATCGTCTACCTGAATTTTGAATTTTATCCCATTACACAAGTTTTTAGGGATACAAACACATAAACAAATAAAATTAAACAGAACAGGTTGTAATGTTTCCCCCTAGTCTTAAGTGAAATACCATGAAGAGTATACAGCAGTCTAATTTTCCCAGTTGATGTAGTTTAAGTTCTGGGAGTAAAAAGACTCTCCCATAGACATCTGCAGGAAAGAGCAGAAGAGAGACAGTCAGGTACAACACCCTGTATTATTTCAGTTATAATTGAAGAAAGTCTCCAATCTAACAACATTAAACCAACCCAATATGAATACAACATGCCTAATAAACAGCTTTTTACATGCAACAACTTTACATATATACATTCATGAAAAGGATAGCTATGATCGTTAACAGATAAAGAACAGTCAAGAACAGTTCGAAAACTTCTAAAAGAATCTCACCTCTTGTTGATGTTGTTGCTTTTCAGAAAAAAAGTTTACTCGAAACAGGATATGTAACGCATAGTCTGATGAATTAAGAAGTAACTCCAAGCACAATAAAATTCTCACATCATCAAATAAATTGTCACCAACAAGAACATCCGAACTGAAATAATAAACAACCAGCCATCTTTAATTTTAGAAATGAAAAGAAACCACAAATTCCTTTATCAAAACAGATTAAAAATCAAATACATCATACACAAAATCAAATTATTCTATTCAAATTAAACAAATCCTTTACCTAAGCCATCAACCTCTGCTCAACTGGTAAAAATTTCGATGCACATTGTACATTAAAAAAAGACTTGTTTAAACTGGCAAAGTTCGCCAGATTTCCACAATCCTACATAATCAAAACATTGTGACTCATCTATGCCGACAACTTTGTTATCAAATCTTCGTAAATCGCTTATATATAACAATCATTGCTATCAAACGCAGGTTTCACCTTCCAAACCTACTTCGATTAAGAATTCACTGCACGAGGGAGGGCGATAAGCTTGACCTATTTGCAAAAACTATAGTCTGGAAGACAAAGCACCAATCGGTCCAAAAACACACGGTCAAAAGTCACTTATCCAAAACTACAAGTGAAATTTTAACCGAGGCTTAATAGGTCAATTGTTTAACAATCTATTGTTCTCAAGATTTTAAGCCAATGGAATGCGTTAAAATGCAGTGGCTTCGAAACCTCAAAGTGGGCAACATGGTCCTTAGCTTACTCGCTTATGTACGATTTCCAAAGTTTAATTCAGCCGGAAAAATCGTTTATTGATCTGAGACTATCGAAAAATGAGTGATAAGTATGGACTGTGTTTCATGGCGTATCACTTCTCAAGGCTAATTCCCGTGAAGATTTGATCGGCACGGCGCGTGCAACAGCTAAGAACTAAATTGCGCTCGTTTAAAATTTTTGATTTGATTTGATTTTACCAGGTCGGTCGACCAATCTGACCACCCTTGGATCCGCCCCGTCATTGTTGGTTTGGGTGGATTAATTTGGGGGGATCACGCCAATCAGGCAAGGCACCTAGATACTAGATGTCAGGGTCTAATGAGTTGGGCATAGAGACAAATTCTTGCAAATAACGAAATGGAAGTTTTTTCAAAGATTTTCTTACAATAGTTCATAAATCTAACCAAGTTTTAGCCGACGAAAATTTGTACCGACACAGTTTTTACCGATAAAGTAGTTTGAGAATCATTCATGTACTAGGTGTTTTTGATGTTGTATAAGTCTTTTTCACTCATCCCAGACTTTTCAGGAATTCTTTTTTGCGTTTATTTTGCTACTTTTGTATCTACTTTTAAAGCACTGCTGTGTGATCCGTTAGTTGAGTCATTAGAACATGAATAATCTCAAGGATGATTCTATTTGTATACAGTAAACCCTCTCGAATTGGATTATCGAAGAGACTGACAAAATAACAAAAACGTTCGATTTATAGAAAGTTTGGATTAGGGAGGTTCATTTAAAAAGAAATGATAGGTGAAGGGACCATGAAATTCGTTCGAATTAGAGAAAGTTCGAATTATGGAGGTTCGAATTATAGAAATTCGACTGCACAAGCTTCTTTTTCAATTTCACCATTGTCCCAGATTGTCCCAGAACCGCCCCCAAGTATGTTATCTTATTTTCGAAAAGAGAGATGATACGTGTATCATTTGTGTGTAACCGTATTTGTTTTTGTTTTTGTACATTATTATCGACTATCGACAAAGATTTCAATAACCAAAAATATGTTTTTCTAACTAACCGTATGATTTTGTAGTATGCACAATGTGATAACCCTTCATGTTTAACTTCACGAGTTGTTCTTGTTTTGTTCGTGTCACATGTCGCCGACTTATTTTTTCCGTGGAAACTTTCACAAATGAAAGCGTGAAAAGGCTAGTTTCAAGGATTAACGAAAACTACAGATGTGAATCCTTCTTTCGCCTTAACTTAGAAGTGAAAAATTATAACTATCAAATTTATGTATACACAACACTAAATAGCCAACACAATGTTTTATGTGTGATCATTTTTAAAGTTTTTAAGTTTTGATAAATAATTTAAACGCTTCATGATGTTCATTGTTTTTTCTTTACGCGCAAAGGGATTCTCGACCCTTTCGTAAACAGATTTTAATAGCTTATAGCTAGTTTTTAATAGCCTCACTTATTCCAGCTTCATTAAAACCTTTTTCAATAAGTTTAATTTCTTCCTGCATGTGGCCGTACAGATTGACAATCCAACCGGTGTCACCGCCTAAAAGTACTCCCCTCAATGAGTACTCCCCAGTACTTATTTCCTAGGAAATAAATACTCCCCAGTACCTTTTTCCTAAGAAATAAGTACTCTCGGGATTCCTTATTTCCTAGTAAATTTGTACTTCCCCTTGGAAATAAGTACTCCCCTTTTTATGCCCTTGAGCAGTTTCGGTAAACTACACACCAAATCGTCCCATGAATATGCGAATTTCTGTAAAAGGATTACTGATTTTCTGTTTAATGGAAAGGACGGTGCTTGAAATAACTGAGGGGAATGAAAACAAACGCACATAACAAAAACAAAAATAAAACATTTTGACATATCCTACATTCCTGTGTCTTCAGCACACTATCAGCATTAATACTTGCATACAGGTAGCTTATAATAGTTATAGAAGTGCCAGTTATTTTTCGGCAGCTAGTCTCATTATAAGTTTTGATTAGGGAATTTTGACTTTAGGGAATGGCGACAAGTTCTTCTTTATCAAACACAAGATAAGATGGTCTCGCATTTTTCCAACATCAAAATGGGCCTCCATGGGCGATGACCCATTCAAAATGTCTGCTGCAAAGGCCACAGCGAATGGGCCACAATTGAAGCCATCAGGCTGTTTTTGCACGGGAAGGAAGTTGATAACCAATTTCTCACTCTCGTTAACAATTTTCTTGTACAACGCATCTACACATTTCTTTGTGGATCGGGTGAGGGATATCTTCAAGCTGTCACAGATCTGAACCCTACCATTAGAGGAAAATGTGAGCAACCAGTGGTTAGAGCCATCATGCAGTAGCTGAATGTGGTCATTGCTAACTGGTCGATATGGTGCATTGCCACGTTTTTGCACGTTCAAGACAGATTGGTAATCAGCTCCCAGCTCTTTACAAATAAGCTTCTGGGCAGCGTCCATGATCCGATCATTCAACCATGAATTTGGAGAGCGAAGGATTTGTTCGTCTTCAATCTGGAGGTTATAAAGATCATTCTTTAGCCAGAAAATGACATGACTCTCATTGGCTCTTGAAATTTCTTTCGTTTGATCTGTAGGTTTTCCAGATGATTTCCAGAAGATTCTTTCGACTGTAAACCAGGAATGCTTTTCAGGACGAATAATAAGCCATGCGGATTTCCATTTTTTATTGTTAATCATGTCAGCTAAACTAACTGCAACCCCACTAAAAGGGCCAAATATTTTCACAACTTTCCGTACACTCACTTTAATCATGCCGTTCCATCGAGGTAATGTATCAAGCATGCGATCTTGAAATTTGATGTATAACCGAGGAAGAAGTGATTCTTGTTTTCTTTGTACGATCTCTTTGAATTTTAAACAGGTGCGTGATACAGCTCTATATGTTTCTACTACGTTATCGGAGGACTTCACAGAGTCAATCAAAATCTTTTCAATGATTTCATTTGGTAGTTTGGGCCATAAATTTGGAAGTTGCTGGTTGCCTGGAGCGGAAGAATTGATCTTTTCATGAACAGGCACCTGCTGGTCCATTGAAGCAGAAGAAGCAATTTTTGTGTCAACAGGAGGCTTTTCATCATTCACAACGATAGGAGTTGGATCCACGTATGGTTTCAACAGAGAGATACTGTACTTCTTTTTGATTTCCTTTCCATTCTTGTTAGTCAAAGAGCATAGGTTCTTCTTTGATATCGCTTGAACTGTGTATGGACCGAGCCACTTGAATGAAAATTTGCCGCCTTTTCTGTCCTCCCTCTTTTGGTTCTTTAGAAGCACCTTCTGACCAACCTTGACAACGTTTGGCACTTGGTGGCGTCGATTGTAATCATGTTGTTGTTTCTTCTGCGCTGATTGAATGTTTTCACCTACGTGTTTATGAACTTTTTCTCTCATAGAAATTGCATTTGAAAGAACCGCATCGAACGTTTTTTTATCGAATGGTTCGTCAGTGCTGTCATCAACATTATGGAATAAATTATGTTTAGTGTCGATGGGTAATGTTGGCTCTCGGTTGTACAGAAGAAAAAAGGGTGAATATTTTGTCGATGTGTGTCTGCTAACCCTATGCGCAAACAAAATTCCTTCGATGATATATGGCCATTCGGCGGCGTTTTCATCAAGAACCTTCACCAATGAGTCCTTGATAGTTCGGTTTTGCCGCTCACAAAGTCCATTGGATTGGGGATGGTACGCAGATGTTACGCGTTGTGCGGTGCCAGTCATTCTGTGCAGATGTTCGATCACTTCGTTGACAAACTCTCTTCCTTGATCATTGATTTGCACTTTGATGCATCCATGACGGCAAATGATTTCATACAAAAACTGCGCAATTGTAGCAGCTGTTTTGTCTTTGGTGGGCTTTGCTTCAGACCATTTCGTAAAATAGTCTATGCACACAATTAGATGGTTAAATTCGTCAACTTGAGGCAGATTACAAACATCGACACCAACTTGCTGCATAACTTCGTTTTTTACAGGAATACTATGGAGCTCAGAAGATACTTTTTTTATTTTACCATGTTTTTGGCACTGGTCACATTTCTTGATAAACTCTTCCACATCACTTTTGACATTGTGCCAGAAAAATCTAGCCACGATTTTCTGATGTGTTGAATCCCTTCCACGATGAGCAGCCATTGCTTTTGCTTTAGCGTCTTCCCCTAATCCAACATGAATATCATGGATTATCGTTTGTTGAGTCTCCTTTGAAGAAATTACAAGTCTTGAATCTTTGTACATTAGCTGGCCGTTTACAATGCTAAATGCCTTGCATGCTTTTCGAAAGTTTGCTTTTTTCCCTTTATCTCCGGCCACCTCACATGGAAACGTTTTTTCACGCAAATATTTTTTGATAGCATCAAAATCAACATGATGTGCCATTGTTTCCGTGATCTTCGTAGTTTTAAATGTCAATCCCTTTCCAAAACGTGGGTTTTCAAAGCATCAAGTTCGAATGAAGTTCGAATGAATCATTTCACAATGCAATGCAATGTAATGACATCTTTGAAAAAGGAGTTACTTTGGCCTAGGAAATAGTAATCCCTTTGGGGAGTACTTATTTCCTAAAGGGAGTACTTATTTACTAGGAAAAAAGTACTGAGGGAGTAGTTTTTTACTAGGAAGTAAGTACTGGGGGAGTACTTTTTGTCAGGGAGTGATTATAAGCTGCTACACCGGCATGCAGTGGTTTTAGGTCCGATAATTTCGAGGAAATCTTTAGCTGTCGCGCGACTTGATTCGAAAACCAATCGTTGTACTGGTTTTGGATAAAAGCTTTTGCTGCTTTATTAACGCTCAAATCTAACGGTTGAAACTTATTGATTAAGTTGTGAGGCACTATCACAAGTTCGCATCTATTTTTAGAGCAAAATTCTTTCAGAACGTCGTTATCTTGCCCTTTAAATGTGTCCATAATGACTAGCGAATGCTGCTCTTTAGGCAATCCATTTTCCTCTTTCTTTTTCTCAAAATAAGGAAAAATAAATTCGTCAAAAAACTGCAGGGACTTATCAGTGTTTGGTTTTCGGTAAATCCGACAGAAACAATGCTGGGAATTCATATCTGGGTAAAGAGCGTTTGGTTTTACCACTGTAGATCAATTGCATTGGTAAAAATGACGTTTATCATCAACGCCTTTTTTAGGGACATGGTTTGAACCTTTGAAACTACCGTACTTAACTTACTTTTTAAATGCAACAAACCGCACTCAGCATTCGTAACTTCTTTGGCTGCAGAAGAAACTACTTTTGTGGCAATGATTTCTTCTTCTTGTTCAGTTTTTCGTCTTTCTTTTTAAAGTAATGAAGAAACTGTTCTTTGTTCATTGTTATCTTACTTGCTTTACTTGATGACTTATTACTTGTTTTTTTCTTTTTCGTTATTGTGCAACAGCGACGCACTCCTTTCAAAAGAGAAAAAAACACCTGGGAGGAGAGCATCCAATCATAACAACGAAATCTACAACGTTCGAAACTCCGATGAGACATTTTCATGAGGTGGCATCGGGGTCAAAAAGTAGATCCGTAACTTCGGGAACCAGATTCGAGATTTTAGTGCCCAGAACGAAAGAAAGGTTAGCTGATGTGAGGCTCCGTCGCAAAAGTTTAATCACGACCGACCTCGTAATTAAGCGAAGTTTCCGACAGACGATTTCGAGATTAGGCGAACGTTTACAGATGAGAGAAAATCGGGAATTCTGACCCAGATTTCCGCCTCATACATTTTCTATTTCGAAGTTTGTCTTTTGTTAGTTTTTTTTTCCACATCGTGAATTTGAAAAGGTCTTTACTTAGAACTGGAAGGCAAAAGTTCTTAAACTGGTTTACAGTTTTCATACCACAGTTGCTGCACGTGGTTGCCGCTTTTACAAGAATACAACATGGGTTGACAGCAAAGACTGGTGACAAAGTTTGTGTGGAAATTGAAACTAACAAAGAATCCAAAAAGATTGATCCTTATTGCTGTGCAATTAAAGCATCAGTCGATTAACAAGTTCAAGCAGTTGGACATATCCCACGAGAAATATCTCGACATGTTAACTCTTTCCAAGAGAATGGCAGCATTAACGGATCCGTGAAATCAATCCAGTACGAACCTTCTCCTATTCCCGCCGGAGGATTAGAAATACTCTTAACTTTGACTTTTAAAAATCTTCGCTATACAACTCATTTGAAAATGAAAGAATTCGTGTCGTCGACACAATAATGACTATGATGGAAAAAAAGGCAGCAATGAATCAGAATCGGATTCAGATGAGTAAATCAACGTATTTATCCAAGAATCTTCAGATGAGAGTGACAGTGAAGTCATAAGGAATCCATGGGAAAAGAGAAAAGCAACGGTAATAACAGAAACTTCCGATGAAAGTGCTAGCGAAAAGAAAACCATAATAGAAGAAACGCCTGAAACCAATGCAGGAACCAAAATAGATTTTTATACTAATCAGGAATATGACATTGAAATTGAAAAATAAAATTATGCTATCAAGTAAATAAAGTATTGCATCTTTTTTAATTGTCTCGCAAAATTAAGGAAGTTATGAAATTTTAGAAAAGGACCAAAATTTTAGTCGTACAAAATTATTAGTCGGACAAAAGTGACTAAAATATTTGGAGGTGACTAAAATTTTGTCTGACTAATATTTTGTCGGACTAAAATTTTATCCGACTAAGTTTTGTCCGATAATCTACTGTTTGCCTCAAAACCACTTGTTTTTCTAGCATTTCTTTCTATTTAGTGCTGCTTGGTTTAACACAAGTTAACAATAAAACAACTTAAGTACTCATAAATAATAAATGTTCACAGGTTACTTTCACAAAGAAAAAGAAGAACTCAAGCAATAACAGTTCCCTTGTCAAATCAACCATACGAGCGAAAGCAACACAGCTATACTTTCCATTTAACAGTCAATTTTTGTCTTCCGTTATTGGTAGATTTTTACATTGTACTTTCTGTTACCATGTTTCGTAGTCTAACTTCATCAAACCCAAAATCCGTAGAAATTTTATCTATTACAAAATCGTGAAATATATTCACACATCAGAATTTCATAACATGCAATATCTCTTTTAGAAATTGGAAATGGGTAGTAAAGCATCAACGGAGAAATACCTTATTGTAAGCTGGAAATCACAAACTATGAAATGTGGGTTATCTCATCTCCCGAAGCTCATCCAGAATGACAGTAACTTTATAAAGCAGCATTTGGAATCAATAATCAAGTCGATTTTCAAAGACAGAATGAGAAGATGCAAGAAACACGTTACAAACACCGAAAGGGGGACTATAACAGCTACCCTTGAAAGTTACGGCAAGAGTGAACGTGCTGAGATCTTGGAATTGTTTCCCGATGAACAATTCAGTAAGAAGATATACACGAAGTTAATTAAACATCTATTGCAAGCCGAAACTCTGCATAAGTACAGTTTACTTTAAAGCAGAGCAATGGCTTTCTGAAGATGTCTCCAGTTTCCAGGATTATAGGCAATGCCTTCTGATATCAATTGACTCTTTCCGCGAATGCTACATAGATCGATGTCTAATATTTCCAATGACTTGGCACTCTAGAGACAAATTCTTACCAGGAAGCACTAGTTCTTATGATTGTAAATAATGTTGGTATGTAATTATGATATAAGTAAGGTCTTAATGGACCTTTATAAAGTTAATAGTGTGATCACACGGTTCGGAACTGTTGATAAAAATTACTTTTTCTTCTTTCCTGATTTTTTCCACCTTCCAAAACTTTAGTTTTTGAAACATTTAGAAAATTTCCTATCGAGTGATATAAAAATCAAGTTTATTACAACAACAGATAAAAAGTTATTCAAATTCAAAGCTTGATAATACCTTTTTTAGAGACACACTATACACGACCGTGCTATTGGTTTTCCTATGAAAACTCACTGCGAAAGAGTGCATTTCTATAGAAATATACACACCTTTTCAATAAAAGCGTTCTTTATCGTAGTGACATTTTCGGCTAAGGTGAGTCATAAATTCATAACATAACTTTTCATATCCTAACTTTTGGTAACTTGTGACTCTTATTATCTACTGTAATTTTTTTTTATACAAAATCCATTTTTTTGTGGGAAAAAAACAACTTGCCGGATCTGTAAAATCTGTAAATCTGTAAAAACACGTTCTTCCGACAAACATTTATACTTAAGTTAGCAAACATAGCGATGACTCAAAAAATAAAATCCTGCCGACATTTCGCAACAGCCTTTTTTTTTTTATTTATTTTTATTTATTTATTTCTTTATTTATAGTTGGTACAACAACAGTAGTAGCATAATGCACTAATTAAAACCAACATAAAATCATAAAACTACAAAATGTAATAATAAAATCTGCCGGCAAATGGTTCCAGGCTAACGTGGCCCGGAAAAGAATCGAAATTACGCCAGCACCACCTGTAGAAGAATTTCTAGCACACTACCAGAGCGCAGATTAAACGTTGTTGCTTCTCGGCAGAATGTATCCCACATAAATTCAGGATTGATTTTATGCAAGGACTTAAATACTTCAATCACTAGAAGTTCAACATTTCTTGCATGAATCGACTATCTCTTCCCTGTTTTGGTGAGAATATCAGTATAGTTGTGTCGGAACAAACCTTTTGCACATAATGCTCTTGTATGAGTGGCGTCAATCAGGTTATGTGCTTGCTTGCTAAAAAACATCCATACTAATGGGCAATAGTTGAAACATGGAATGACAAAAGTATTAAATAACATATCTACAATATCTTGGCTTACAAAATGCCGTATTCGTAACAGAGCTTTTGTCTTAAGCTTGGAATACATTATCATTTAAAATTAAAACTTCAGGCCCGGAGGAAGCATTTTAAAAGTTGTGTGGCCAAATCAAATGACATAATGGAAAACTGTCGGCCATTGTGGTTGGGCGACGAAGAACATTTTAAACTTTTAAGCCTTTGAAACAGCTATCAATCGTGACTAGTGACTATTATGTTGTTCCGTTATATCTTATTACATAAACAAATGCTGTTAACACAATGCTTTCTATGACAACGAATTTTCTGGCGAACCATCTAAAGTCATAACCTTTTCGCAATACAAGTGAATAAACGTTGTTTACCATATTTCAACAGTGTGTTGTTCTTTAATACAAAGCGATGAAAGTCAAAACATGCAAAACTAAAAGAAGAAGAAGAAGAAAAAGAAAAGATATGACGAAAAAAAAGTGAATCCATGGTTAGAATTGTTTTTTTTGAGATTATTTTTCAATAAATAAACAAACAAAAAAGCTGTCTAGACAGAAAAAAAGTCCTGCGGCTCTAGCCTCAGTGGTCGCAGTGCTTCCGCCGGCCCATCAATACACCTTTCCCGAATTTCTGTTTAAATGCCGAGTCAATGCTTAGTTATCAAGTTTCGCCTCGTTTCTATGTTTTTTATTGTTTTTCTAATTGCATAATGTTTTCATAAGTAATAGGTACTCGTTCTTTCAGTTCCCCAGTGGAATAATTAGAAGTAATTAAGAGTTTGAAAAAGAGGCGAAACTTAGAGGCTAGGCTATAACACGGTGTTTAAACAGAAATTCGGGAAAGGTCTATTGGATTGTCACCTGTTTCAGTTTCAATGGGAAGCGTTTTTAAAAGTTGAACGTGTTCAATTGTTTTCTTAATTCCTGTTGTTTTAAATAAAAGAGAAAGCAGCCTTAAAAGGCTGCAAGTCAGCGGCAAATATACAAAATGTACAAATGGAACTAAACAATTGCCACAAAAATCCGAAAGAATTTAGTGAAATAACTGGGAATGTAATCAATCATTTAGCAGGTACAATGGCTAAAGTCAATGTTCTGCTGCAATTTTATGGAATAGTAATTGATTATGTGAATCCAGTTAGTTCAAACACCTGTAAATCTGTACCTGAATACAGTTCAACAGTTTCATAGTAGCTACCAGAGCAAGAAAAAAGGTGCTTCAACATGAGAAACCCAATATTTTATAATATTATATTATTATAATATTGCCCAATTGTGAAGTCACAACAAAAATTAAGGTTACATTAAAAATTACCATTATACATACCATCTTTCAACTTTCAACTAAAAAATATTCTAAAACATACTGCCTATGATAAAATTACATATAAAAGATAAGAAATGCACCCACTTCTGATATTACTCAAAAGCCCTTCAAAAAGCTGTATAAACACTATAGTCAAAAGGTGTCAGTGTATTTTCAGAAATTATGCATTTGAAAAATACAGGTAGTATTATACAAATGAACTTTATTCTTCAAAAATGTATAGGAAAACATCTTGATTCGTAAAAGGTGGACTCTCACCTCGGCAGCAAAATTAATGTCGTGGTAATGGTTTTTGACATTTTATGTTTTATGAGAGTAATCGTAAGCATTAAATCAGATTTATTAGTTTGATGCTGCAAAAGATTTTAATGAGAGCTTTGACTGGAGTAAAATCAAGATAAGGAATTGCTATAAAGGTTGTGAGAAGATGAATCAGCTGTTTTCTATGAGGAAATGTCAATAATTTTTATAATTTTGTTTGTTTGCTGTTAGAAATGCTGTTAGAAATAATGTTCTTTTGTTTGTGTGCTGTTATAAATAAAAGTACTTATAAAAGTGCTAATACTCTGTGCAAACTGAAAAAACATCTATATAATTAAATTTAATAGAAGAACTAAAGCTATTATTAAAACCTCTTCATTTCTAACGATAAAATACATTATATATTTTATTAATTAAAAGCTTTTCGGCTTACGCCAAATTTGTTTTATACTGAAGATGGCGTAAGCCGAAATTTTCAAACATGGCAAATAGTTTGAATTATCTTCATTTCTTAACTGATATGATTTCCACATCACCACACTACAATCCTCACTTCCAATTTAAAACAGTTCATTTATCTTTAAGTTACGAAATTGAAATATGGGATCATAAGGTAAGTTGATCATAAAGTAAGTCAAAAGCAAAAGGTTTTACTCAATTAATACTTATCATAAAGCTTTTTTATGTGTAAATTTATCACTTATAAACTGTTTTAAAAATATTGGAAATAGATAACTTCAGAAAATTCTCTGGAAAGACTTAATTAAGTATGTTTAGCTACTTCAAAATATAAATGCAAAGAATAAAAGAATCTGGAATAAACAGACAAATAGTAAACAATCAGGTTTCCTGGAAGAGAAACTGCTGTGCATTAACACCAGGGTAGAAATCCTTCAACTCTTCCTAAATCGAACGAATTTCATGGTCCCTTTGTACTGTCAGTAAATGTCGCAATCACCAGTAAATGTCGCAAACGCAAGTAAATGTCGCAAAATCAACAGTTATTGTCGCAATTCAACAGTAAGTGTCGCAAAATCGCAAGTAAGTGTCACAACTAGAATTTTCAATCTTTTTCTAAAAATAAATGTCGTATTTTTTTTTCAACAGTAAATGTCGCAAACTTACACAAAGTGATTTTTGATCATATAATGTGCAGGTGTGAAAAGGAAAGACTTGTTGCTTAAATCAATCGGTCAGGATTCCCTGAGAATTATGGGAATTATGAAGTATAGAATAATTATTAGCATTAGTGAAATAAAGTAACAGGAATTTGCTATGTAAAACATAATGTTGAAAGTTATAGCTATCTTATTTTTATATGTTGCAATCCATCAGCGCACACTGTCTAATGAGTAGAACGACATCTTGATCTGAATAATCAGTGGCGAGTTCAAATAGAGGATGGAGAAGATATTTGTTATAAATCGAAATTAAACAGTTGCGACATTTACTGTTGCAGCTTTTACTGGCGTTTGCGACATTTACTGGAAATTGCGAAATTTAGTGGCAGTGCACCTTTACTTATTATTTCTATGTAAATGAACTTCCGTAATTCGAACTTTCCATAAATCGAACGTGTTTTTCGGCCCCTTGAGTGTTCGAATTAAAGAAAGTTTACTAAACATTCTCTTAGTAGAGACCTTAAAGCTAAGGCTTCACGCTGCAATTTTTTCATGCGCGTGCAATGCAACATGCTGCATTGCATGCGCATGAAAAAATTGCAGCGTGTCCCATAGTGAAAATGTTTTCGCAATGCAGCAAAAAAACATCAAAAAATGTTGCTGCAATGTGCAACAAAATAGAATTGATTCTATTTTGCTGCACGTTGCAGCAACAGTATTTTGTGTTGCATGATGGAATTTGTTAAGATCGCACAATGTAGCCACCTACCGCAACATCTTTTCATGCAGCAAATCAGTTTCAGCCAATGAAAATTATTAAAAACATCTTTTCCAACTCCCTTGATTTTATGTGAAAGAAAGAAAAAGTTTCAAGATGGCAGAGACATTATCTGACGACGAAAAGAAGATTTTAATTAACTTTTACAAAGAAAACCCTACTTTATGGAATTCAAGCGATCCAAATTACAAAAACAAGGTGCAGAGATCCTTGGTAAAAGTAAAACTAGTCACATTGTTTGATAATAAGTACACAGAAGATGTTCTAGAAAAGATTTTCCACTCTTTGCGAACGTCTATGCTTACAGAAGTAAAAAAGTTGGAAACTGGCATTATTCCAAAAAAAACATGGAAGTTTTTTGATGATATGGAGTTCTTGAGAGGGGATTTGAATAAGAAAAAAGCAGTTAAATTTGAAATTGACGAGATTGAATTCTTAATTGACTTTTACAGAGAAAATGACGCATTATGGAATCATCATTTATGTGAATGTCGACACAGGAATTTGCGCGAGGTACTTCTAAATAAGCTTGTAGATGAATTTAAAGGAAAATTTACTGTAGCAGATATTAAGCAGCAATGGCATAATCTCTTAACAACGTATAAACGGGAAAAGCAACGTGAGGATTCCTCGAAATCTTCTGGTTCAGGAGCATCGGAAGTCTATTCATCAAGCTGGAATTATTTTAATTCCATGCGTTTTATTGATGTGACTTCTGATATAGACCAATCGCATACTTCACTAGAATCACGTTATGTGCCACAAATTAAGAAGAAGAAATTATCAGTCAAAGAAGATGAGCAAAATGCAAAAGCACAGTTATGGAAAGCTCTTGCAAGTCAGTTATCCCAAGGTAACTCTTCTAACAACGAAGGTCATGGTAACATTTAACAAGGGACAACGCAACAGGAAGATAGGGCATATGTTTTTGGTTGCACAGTTGCTGATAGCTTACTTCAGTGCGATACAAAGGACTGGCCTCGACTTAAGAAAAAAATAATGGATATATTTTTTGAGTATGAAGAGCAAAAATCCAATACTTATTATCAAACATCTCCACCTTGCAGCAATCAACAGCAGCAGATGTTTTCAGATTTACTGCGAAATATGTACACATCGTCTACCCAACAACAACAATCCCAGCCTAATACGATGCTATCCAATCAAAGTTCCAGTTACGCTGCATTTTCTCCAGGCAATTCCAGCACATATTCTTATGAATCTTAACTAAGAAAAAATATTTATTTAGTTGTTGTTGAAAGCTAGGTATAGAAATGAAACAAGTTTTTATTGTGGCGTTTTCTTGATAGATTGCCACTTTATCTTTCAATGGAAAACTGTATATTTTCTATGGCATTTTAAGAAAGATACGTTTTGTTAAAATTAAATGTCTACTTTTGCACTTCTCCATTGCCATGGAACAATACCTTCGTCCATAAAGTACTCTGTAAATTCTTGCCTCACTTCCCTGGCCAGATTACTTGAACGCTTTCCAAGAAGAGAGTTTGAAACTGGATGCCAAGACCCTTGATATGAGTCAGACCTCCAAGCACCCTCAGAAACGTGACCTGTATCAATGTTTTCTCGATCGATAAGGCCATCAGGAATGTCTTTTTTCCCTGTAGTACTTTCACTGCGAAGCCAATTGTGTAGTGTGATAGCAGCGAGAGATATAATCTTGACTTTCTCGGGTTCTAGCGAAAAAGGTCGACGAAATACACGCCATTTATTGGCTAAGATACCAAAACCATTCTCCGAAATTCTTCTCATCCTTGATAATGGATAGTTGAATACCCGTTTTTCTGTTGTGAGATTACTTTGCGGAAGCCTTCATCATGTACAAAGACAATGGGAAAGCGTCATCTCCCGTACAAACGTATGGCGTGTTATTTAATCTACAGGGTAATGGTTTAGGTTCAGGTATGTTTAATTCATTCTTTTCTAAGGCATCTTTTAAACGACATCTACTCCAGATTCCACCATCTGAGTTCCGACCATTTATCCCTACGTCAACGTATAGAAACTCGTATTCTGGACCAACCATGGCTAATAGTACTATACTGTCTGTTCCTTTATAGTTTCTATAATGAGATCCTGAATTTATGGGCTGTTCCAAAACGATATGTTTTCCGTCAACGGCACCAATTCCATCGTTCTTCAAACTTCTTTGAAATCTCAAGCCATTTTTCTTTTGATCTAGGAGTGTTTAAATGATCTGGTCCTAATACTTCAAGTATGGAGCTACAAACATCAATAACTATTTCGGATATCGTTTTTCTGCCAATTCGAAATTGAAATTGCAGCGATCTAAAAGACTCACCACTAGCCAGATAACGTAAAGCTAAACACACCATTTCGTGCGGCTTGATGCAAGGTCTCATAATTGTGTCTTCTTTGGTTATTTTTAGTGTAAGTTTTTCTACTAGGAACTCGAACTGGCTTTCATCCATTCGAATAAATTCTTTAAAAGCTTTTCCATCTTCTTTTAATTCACCAAATAATGAGTGATAAATACCCAATTGTGGCCTTTTTGCAAGCCACGGACGAATCCAGCATTCGCGTTCTGTTTTTTCATCATCATTTTCATCGTCGTCAAGTAAAAGTAAAGCTAGTCCTTTCAGTTTGACAGACATGTTTGTTTTCTCATCTCATAAGAAAAAATTATTGCAACCAGTTTTGCTGCATGGTGGCTACACACAAAATTTTTCATGCGCATGCAATGCAGCATGTTGCATTGCACGCGCATGAAAAAATTGCAGCGTGAAGCCTTAGCTTAAGCAACTGCAACGGCAACGTAGACGACGACGTGAGCAAAAACAACGAAATAAATAATTACTACGAAACAAAAGTTTGGAGAACTTATTTTTGTTAAAGAAACAATTAAATTTATAAATTTATATCGACTGGAAAGTTATGAAGTTACTATAAAATTTATATAAGAGAAACGGCTTATCTCTATAATCACGTCCCCCTTTCTCAGCACGACTTCAAAACATGACTTTTCACGTTGAGCATAGAACGTGCAAACATGTTAATGATGTAATTATCTTCCCAACATAAGTGGTAGACTCTCTTTCTAAACAAATTCCACATAGAAAACCAAGCTTTTGTTTTAAACACGTCGCCGTCTTCGTTGCCGTTGTGGCTGCTTAAGCTCCCTGGTAGCGTTTTTGATACGGAATGTTCACGATGACCAGTGATAATGTATATCCTTTTGATTTCACATGGACGGGAGTCGCATGGCTAAAATAATCTTCCAGGTACTCCGGTGCAAATGAAAGTCAATAATTTCTATATAGCAGAAAATTATCTTAAAGTTTTTTATCTCGATCAATTCCAAATCGAATTGGTGTTTTTATGGAATTTGGTTTGTCAAAGTTAGTCATAAGAGAGGTTTCATTATCTGATCTGAAAGAAACATTTTGGGAAGAACAGAGCCTCTAATTTAACACAAAAGCAGCTTGCAGTTCATGAGACTCACCACTAGAAAAGAATTAAGGACTGAAGATTATGATGATCAAAACATAAAAAAATTGAGGATCGTTTTAGGAAAACTGTAAAACCACAACCTCGTACCCGGTTTTTTTGAATATACGGCAAAACCCTGGGTACAAAACCCTGGGTACAAAGGCTTACTTAGCTCTCTGTAAAAGAGATAGTTTAAACGAGCTGTTTTTCATTTCATGAAAAATTTAAAAGAGGAGTCTGTTGCAAAAGCATTAGCATTTTGTCTATCCGACACCATAACTGTTTGTTTCAATATTTTTTGACTATCATCCTTGTAGAAATCATGTTTTGGAATTTTGTAAAGTCTATTCTAGTATACTTTCGAAAAACAATAATAATAATAATAACTGTTTATTTCACACTACAACAATGAAAATAGGGCATCTCCATATTTACAACATGGCTCTTCGTCCCAATAAATACATATGTATATATATACATACATAATATAAAAAGAAAAGAAAAGAAATATTAAAAACAATATTTTTATTTATAAGATAAAAAATTTATAAAACATCATAACTATTAAAAGGTGATAAAATCGTTAAATTAGTAATTGGCATATGTGCAAATTCACAAGGACAGATAAAGATTGGAAATGTACACAAATGGAGAGGAAAATGAAGGTTGCACATAGTCAGTAATAAATGAAAGGATAAAATGTAAATTACTCACTCCAGTTAAGACAGTACAGCAGTAGAGAATTCAAAAGCAATGGAAGAGAGAAGTTGGAAGGTGGAATTGCAACTGTGAAGAAGAGATCTATCAGATACTAAATTCAGGTATGAAACTAAATACTACTGATGTTTCTTGCAAATGCAAGGTCAAGTTGATATCGTTTGACTAAGCGTGAAAATGTTTTATAATTCTTTTCTGATCTTAGATTAACTGGTAGGTCATTGAAAATTTTACTAACTGAGCCCTTAAATGTTTTTGTGTCCATATTTGATGGCAGTGTATGCTCGTTAATATTACGAAGTCTTAAGTCTCTAGGTTTGAAAGTCAGCTTTAGATATTCTGGGAAAGTTTCATCGTAAATTGCTAATTTTAATTGGTAATAGTTAATTCGTTCGATCGTTGGTATCCAGCGAAGATTTATAACATCCGAAGTACGAGAATATCTTTGCGTAACAAACGAAGCAGCTGATCTCATCACTTTTTGTAAGCGATTAATTTCAATATGGTTAGCATTTGCAAGTAGTGGTAAAGCATAGTCTACTTTGGATAACACCAGTGTTTCAGCTAGTTGCTTTCTTCTGTTGTAGTTAGCATATCTTTTCAATTTACGGAGTACGGATAGTTTAGCAAAGCATGATTTCACAACTTCATTTATGTGAGTCTTCCAAGATAAGTTCTCATCAAAATTAACACCTAATACCTTCCAGTTTCTTACTCTTTCGATGGATCCATTATCTACTGCAATTTTATATGCATTAATGTCTGAAAGATTATGAATGTCATACATTCTTCTTGTTGCAAATAACATCGATTTCGTTTTATCAAGGTTGAAAATCATATTTTTGCTTTTGGCGTACTGCAACATATCTTGCATAACCTTTTCAAGCTTTGAAGCATTTTGATTTAGTTTCGACGGTCGGAAATGTTCGTAACAGGTAGTGTCATCAGCATATTGGCAGATGTTAGTTTCAAACAAGTTTTGCATGTCAGATACGTACAAGTTAAAAAGAATTGGGTCCAACACAGAGCCTTGTGGAACACCAAATTCTACTGTCTTTCTTTGTGAAGATTTCTCATTCACTTGAACAAACTGTCGTCTTTCACACAAATAACTACAAATAAGCTTAACTGAGGATTTATCAAAACCAAGGTTGATCAGGTTTTGTAGTATAGTAGAGTAATTTATGGTATCGAATGCTTTAGAATAGTCAGCAAATATGGCCATGGTGATTTCCCCACGGTTCATTGCTTTAATAATATCATCGCGTAATTTCAGTAGTATTGTTGTTGTAGAATGAGATTTCCGAAACCCAGACATGGATTCTTTTAAGATTTTTTCTTTTTCGATATAGTCACATATTTGCTGGGCCATTATACGTTCAAAGACTTTGGAAAGCACTGGTAAAATTGATATAGACCGGTAATCATTGTTACCTTCTGGGTTTCGTATTTTTGGAACCGGTGTTACTTTCGCGATTTTCCATTGATGTGGAAATTTTTCTTGCTGCAAAGCAGAGTTTATAATGTGTGTGAGTGGTGATGCTATGACATCTGCTACAGATTTTATGATAGAAGTTGGTATATTATCTGGACCGGTAGAACAGTCGCCCCTCATTTAATTTTGATTTAATTTCCTTTACTATCTCTTCATATATAACGTTTTTAAATTTGAAAGCATTGACGGATGAATAATTAGCTTCCTCAACAAGTTTATGAAGTACATCTTGATTAACAGGCTTAGCACCAGTAATGCGTTGTGCAGTGCCGATGAAATGATTATTTAGTGAATTTGGATTAGCAACAATGTTTTTCAAATTTGGATCCAAAATTCTGTGTATGATTTTCCAAACCTCTTTAGGTCTATTCGAATTTAACGCATTTTTATAAAAGTTACTTTTGGTTGTTCGAATTTTCTTTTTTAATTTATTTCTAACTTCTCGAAATTTAGTCCAGTCATCCTCTGTTTGCGTTTGGTGAGCGTTATAACGTAACTTGTCTCTACTTAGTTTTAATTCACAAATTTCGAGATCTTTAAGCCACGGTGCTGGAGAGCGAGTAACTTTTTTCTTTGATAAAGGAGCATGTTGTTGTAAGCAGTCAGTAATTAATTTGTTGAAAAGATGTACTTTATCATCAACGGTTTCCATGCTATAAACGATGCTGAAAGGCAACGCACTGAAGTCATTAGTAAAGGATTCTTTGTCAAACTTTGTGAAGTCTCGCATATACTCGAATCTAGCCTGGTATCTGCTTATTCTTGCATTAAGGAAAACATAAGGTGAGTCATGATCACTGATTTCGTCACATGCGATCAGCCCATTTTCTTTTACTTTACATTCACTTGTCGTTATAATATGATCAATTGCTGATTTACCTTTGCGTGTTGGTTTGTTGACATTTTGGGTTAAATTATATGACTGTAGAATATCTTTATACTGAGTAACAACAGGCGATTGTTCTAAGAAGTTTATATTCATGTCACCGGCTATAATCGTGATTCCCCTCCAATTGGAAAGAGCAACATTTAAGATTTGATCAAACTTGTCCAACCAAGATTTGACTGATGATGCATCAAAACTCGGCTGATAAAAAACACCAAAAAGAATATCGCTGTTTCTATTTTTTCCCTTAAGTTCGAACCATAATGTTTCAATATCAGTGTCTTTATTAGATAAGTTATCTCTAGGTGTTACGTCTATATCGTCACGTATATAGGCAGCTACACCACCTCCTTTTTTATTTTTTCGATTTTGGTGAAGTAATTGAAGTCCAGGAATTTGGACATAATCGAGTTGGTATTTATTCGATGTTAACCACGTCTCACTTAATGTATAGAGTAGAGTAGAGTAGAAATCTTTATTTATACACATCAAAAGGATAGTCATTCACATATGCGGTGAATTCAGAGAAAGTTGATATGAGCGACTGTGTATTTAAATGCACGTGCTTGATATTGTATCATAAACGTGCTGTTTTTTATTGAAAAGACATTTCTCGAAAACTAGCTACAAGGTTTTTAGGCGAAAACTTAATTTAAATTTAAACAGAATTGCTTGAGTTAAATTTTGATGCATCATCAATTGGTTCATTCGTTAGAGAAATATGAAGAAAACACTTTCATGTAAATTTTCCAAAAACGTCAATTTTTAACAAGATTTGGGGTGTCAAATCTTTACTGAAAAAGTGTTATATTTTCTATGTAAAAAGAAGTTCCTCTTAAAAGTTCAAAGGTTAAAGTTAAACTTTGTGCTTCGTACTGCAATTTTGGTTGCATACAACGATATTCGATGGAATGTTATCTACGCCAAGAAAATGTTGAAATGCTTATGGAAATGCTTTTTCCAATGAATAAAATGCTTTAAAAATTGAAAATAAGCTGTCTTTTTATTTTATTCTCGTTGATAACAGTCGAAATCACTTTTTAACTGACCAAAACCATGATTTGATTGCAGATAATTTGATAATTTGTTAAAAATTGACGTTTTTTGAAAATTGACATAAAAGTTTTTCCTTCATATCTCTCTAACGAATGAAATAATTTTATTGTATGATGCATCAAAATTTAAGTTAAGCAATTCTCTTTACGTTACAATCAGGTTTGCACCTGGAAACCTTGCAGTTTTCGAGAAATGCCTTTTCAAACACCTGGACCTTTTTGTGGCCCACACGGTATCTTATTATTTAATCCTACTGTGTTGTAAAATCTTTGAAATTCTAAAGTTTATAGTACCACAGTTTCTCCTTGTACTACCATCATAGCTAATCCAAGTTATGAACAATTTCATTCAATGTTTGTAAGAATTTGTTACTAACTTTGCAATGCGGGCCCAATTTTGATTAAATTTTGAAAGGTCTTTAATATTCATTAACATTTGCACAAAAAAAGTCGAAAGATGATTTTTTCGTATTTGAGAGTTTTTCATTTTTTCAGAATCGTCCAAAAGCACTTTCTGTCATATTTTAGTGTGTTTATAATTATATTTTATGTATATATATCTTCTCACCTTCCGTATGTTCGTGTCGATAGTCATTGTTACGTTGTATGTGTTCGATTGTGTAGACGTGACAATTACTCTCTTGTTTTACGAAAGATTTACTATATCCTGTAATTAGGATCTTAGTTTCAAGTGAGTAGGAAAAAAATTAATATTCGAGCTTGAAATTTGTCCTTACATCCATTGAAAATATAAGCTAGCCCTTAATGTGGTTAATGTGGTTAGTGGTTAATGTGGTTATGGCATAACATTAAAAAGCCAATGCTTGATGTTTATTTAAAATTGAATGATGACAATATATGGTGGTGGTGTTAAATAGACCAGCGTTACAACGATCAACAAGTGAATACCTTAAGGGGTTTTTATTTTGCGTGGATTAATTATTGCGACTTTTAAGAATTTTGGCCAAATTCGCAAAAATAAATCCACGCAAAACGTCAGACATGAACGATGAAAATCCACGAAAAATTCGTAGAAAATCGTTTTTTGGCTCTGTTTACCTTTCGTATATTAACTATTTCCTTGTACTTATCAAGCACCCATTGGTTTTGCAATGTGGCAAGCATGGAAATGGTGATTTTCGCTGCTATTTCTAAGCCATATTACAAAATACACGCATTGCACTTTGTTCACATTCGCAAAAATAAATCCAAACATTTTCCTTGAGAAGCTCCGACTCGCAAAAATTAATACACGCAAAACGCTCTCAAACCGTGGCTCGCAAAAATTAGTCCACGCAAAAATAAATCCCCTTAAGGTAGATTTCATTATTTCCTTGATTAATTGCGAACATAACAGTTATATCAGTGCTTGAAGTAATCCTGATGAGTGTAGTTACAGCATTACATTGTCATAATAATTTGATGTATTAAGAAGACAACTGAATAACGGAAACGCTCAATCGAAGATCCGAAAAGTGGTTTCTGTCATTTCTTGTATAACATTCAAGCTGGAATTCACTCAGACCCATAACGTTTTTGAGTGAATTTAATACAGTTTACGGAAAGACTTAATTTCTATAATCTGGTGTCATTCGCTAATGTACAATCCAATTAGAAGTTCAAGAATTTGCCAATCTATTTTTCTGGATGAAGCTATTCCATTCAAAAAAAATTCAATTACCCCAATTTCTTAGCGTAGAAGTTCTCTTTTAAGCTGTTTTTAATTTACGTTAACGGTAGATACTCTGCTGTTTCTTCTGTTTCTTCACTTGTATCATGGGTAGTGATGTAGATATTCGTATGTTACAACCACTATATTTGTCTTCCCAGGTAGTTGCACACCAACTTCGCTATGAATAGAAGCATCTGTTTTTCGTGACACTGCACGTAATTCGATATAGTATTTATGGCCTTTAACCAAGTTAAGAGGAGATGCTTTTTGTGACGTCGACCTGAAATTCAAAACCATTGAAACGAATTGTTATAGGCACTATCTAATGTGATGACTTGGGTGGACTTAGGTGTGAAGACTATGAATGAATCTCGAATCTGTTTTTAATCAAGCTTTCTTGCAATCAGTCCACTCTGCTGGCAAGCAAAGGGTTGGTGGTACTTATTAAGACTTCTACAACAAGTGTGTTGCCAAAACTCATTTAATTCTTGCTGAAAATTCCAAGTCGCATATTAGGATGAGCTATATGAGATTCATTTTCTGTTGAAGTTAGTATAGAGCGAAACATCATTAACGCTCAATCACAATTTAGTGTCGCCTTAAAAAGAACCCATATCAATAGACATTTGTGCAGAACAACAAAGTGTGTATGAATGTATGAAAAAAAAGTAAATCATTAACTTAAAAACTTACTTTTTCCATTGATACTTTGCAGAGTATGTAGTAGGATTTGCGATGACACTGTTATCAGAAAATGAATTTCCAAATCTTAATTGACAGCCGATGCTTGATGATGCGTAGAAAATATATTCTCCACTTTCAAGGGGTACGAAATATGATTGCAGCAACAAACCGTACCCTGTTCCATCTCGCTCATGAAATATCTTTGACAGATACTCTTCAGAAGTTGGATTATCTGGATATCGCGGATCTTCAGCCAGTTTGTTTACGTTTCCATTACCATCAACGTATGTGAATACACGGCTCCTTGCAAGACCTAGTAAAGAGCGTTTCATATTTTATTAAATTTAGTAGCGAAAGTTAATACTTGAAAGCTAGTATTTCCCCTAATGCCTCAGCGTATATTGCCTGCAATGAAATGGTAGTCTCTCACGAGAGTATAAATTAGAGTATAACTAATTACCCTTACTAGAACCCATTACGGGATTCAGAAATAAGTTGCTTGAATATCAAGTATATGGTTCGAACCGGTGATAAATATGTTTTTATCACAGTATGCTTTTTTATCGAAGTATGTTTTTATCACAGTTAATCAAAAGCTGGAAGCGAGGTCGACCACCCCTTCAGTGGAATTCAAGAAATTTGAAAAAAATGAAAAAATTGTCTGTATAGTAGGGACTATAGACTGTTACATTGAAAGAACTCAGTCATGGCGTAGGAAGGGTCAAAACGGACTCCTTCTCGAGTTATCGACTTGTCAACATCGCCACTGTAATCCATCAAAAAAGAAATAATAAACGTTTAGCATGGCTATTTGTTTTTATCAAAAAAGAATTCACTTTTAAGCAGGGAACAGAACTTTGCACGTCTAATGAAAATCTCAAAGTGTTACGTATAGAAATTCTAAACAAACAAACAAACAAACAAACAAAAGAACAGCATCATGGTAGCCTGTTATAGGCCACCAAATGGAAACATGATCCCGTTCAAAAATAATCACATGTCAGCAATTTTCAATCTAACAGCAAAAGAAAACAAGAAATGCTTTGCATATTTACAAATCGCGTTAAGGAAGACTTGAAGATCAACATAAAAAAATAATATTAAAGGATGATGCGTATGCACGTAACTTATTCTAATGTTACTCTGAACATTCTGAATTTCTGAATTCGATATATGCTGCCAATCTTCCTGACAAACTTCCAAAATTACAACCGCGAAAAGGAAAACATAGATTTGATGATGCAAAATGCACCCATACCGAAATCAACATAACTGAAATCAGACATTTGTGATTTAGTTTGATTATAAGATATTAAGGTATAAGTTACGAGTTATTTGACAATATGGCATGCACCATGTTTTGTATTTACAAACATTCTTGACCTGAATTGATATATTCAAGACCAGTATTATATCAAAACTCTTTATACAAAATTCGAAAAAAGATTGAATTATTTATGACATTAATCTAATATCATATACACTCCACGGCATTGTGAAACTTTGTATACATATGAACTAATGGTGTAATGTATATAATGACGTAAAATTCATCTGAAAGACCTAAAACATTATTTCTTTGGGGACGAATAATATTAATATTAAAATAATATTAATTCTGATCTTTCAGATATAAGAGTGATTATGAATTACGTAAATCATATGCTTTAAACATTTGATATATGTATGTATAGATCTCCCTAATTCCTACATTGTAAACATAAAAAGTTAACGATCACGAACAATACATGATCGAAACTTACACAAATCTGCACCATGAATATACTGAAAGCAGAAATATGTGTTAAATGCAGATTGTGCAATGTTTTGAATTTGTAGTTGCCATGGTGCATGGTGAGAAGGAAGGCTGTTCGTAGTAATTAGTAAAAGTTAAAAACTAATTTCATCGATAAAAGGTTAATTAAAACAAAAAGTATAAATTATACTGCGGGCTAACCAAATCAAATGATGGCATACAAATTCATTTAAATAGCTAGAGAAACATCAAATATAAGTGATGCAGTAGACAGGCATTCTCGATGTTGGAGCTGAGAAGGACATTGAGCTGAGCTGTGTTAATCCAGGAGGGCTTAAAAAGCAATACAACCCACACGTGTACAAAACAAACACTCAGACATTTATAAAAGAAAACAAAAGCAAGAATAAAAATATAACAAGATTCGCAAAAATGCGACTATATATTTCCCCAAAGTTGCAAACATTTTATCAATTATTATGTGTACATTGATAACCATGAGAAAAATGTATCATTAAATAGATACAGTATAACTACCATCAACCTGATACTCAGATTGAATTTAATACCACAGAAAAACTTACTTTGAACTTATTATGAAATGAAGTTGTTCACGGTCAAATGATAAGGTTTCTCTTAAAATTTTTTGCCGTGGAGTTAAAAAGTGACTGAGAAGTTACTATGGACACGTAGCTAAAAATTATGACCTCAATGCGACTAATATTTCTCCTTAAACAACTGCATATCAACAACTCCATCAATGTGTAAGACAATTTCATCATGTATGATCTTTACTGTTGCAGAAGCTTGACAAGTTTCCTATCCTTTATACCTATCCTTTATTCCTATCCTTTATACCATAAAATAACAGAACACTTGCCTTTTGTAACTCGGACAAAACTATCTTACAAACATTATACAATCAAATTTGTATACAGGTTTTCTGTACAAAAGAAGAAAATAAAATTGCTAAACTTAATTTTGATACCACGGTATACTTTTGGGTAGACATATATGCCGTATTCTCTCTAACTAGCGCCCCTCTCCAGTAAGTGCCCCCCCCCCCCCCCCCCCCCTCTCTAATAAGCATCCCTTCTAGTCAAAAATATTTTTATAAGCGCCCCTCTCCCGGGCGCTTGTAGAGTGACTAGACAGAAATTAGACTAGACTCAGAAATTTATAAGCGCCCGGTAGAACTTTGAACAAAAAGCGAAAATTCTGTATTAGAAACAGAAGACTAAATGTCTAAATTTAAGTTATAAGTAAAAAATCTTATTTCGTTGCCATGAAAATATTATGCAGTTGTTACAATTGCAATGCCTCGTTCACAGCTAGCATGACCATTTCAAAATGTTTTTATAAGCGCCCCTCTCCAATTAGCACCCCTCTCTAATAAGTGCCCCCCCCCCCCCCCCCCCCCCTCCCCTAATTTCCAAAAAAAAATTGTAAGCGCCGCACTTATTACAGAGAATACGGTAAACAAATAACTATCAAAAGCAATCAAAATCTCTGAGTAACAAATATTACGTGTAACATTTCAAATTAGGACAGAATAGTTCAAGTATATATATATATATTCAGAATAAACATCTCTCTTCAAAAAAATATGTTCACCTCATTGTTTATTTTGTGCTAAAAATGACCATATAAATCCCAAATGGAAAAAAAAACTTTGGTAGTGAAAATACATATCCATAACCAAATCAAATCACTCTATACATAGCTCAAAGTAGAAGTTCGTGTTCCAGCTTGATTTAATTTACAGACTGTCATTTGTATTGTGTTTTGATTTACGTTCGTTGTTCGTACAGGAAAATTGACAGTATATTAAATTTTGCAAAATAAAATATACGATATATACAGTATCAAAACAGTATACGTGACCATGGAATTCATCCATAGCAAACTACGTTTCTGTTGTTGGATTAAATGACTATCCAAGGAAGCACACTCGACCAGATTCTGTCAAGTTATTATGTGTCTCAATCCTGTGTTTTAAAATATTATACGCAATTAGTTTCTGACTTCTTATTTTGCTTCTTATTACTTGCTGCTCTTGTATGTACTTTTTGAATTAACACACTGGTTGTTCTCCACATGAAAAGGGTTTCCTTTATTGTGGCTGGTGCATCGTGCTTTCAGTTCAGTTGGGCTACATTATATCAGGATGTAAAATTAAAATAAATCTTCAGCCTGGCTATTGATAATGAATTTTCACCTTTGCACTGAAACCACAGCTTCAATGGTTTACTGTTCCAAGCATTTAATAACCAGTCACATTTGTACTTGCAGTTTTTGTAATGTAATCTATGAATCAAAGAAACTGATTGAACTGGATGTGCTCCATATAAAAAGGATTTCCTTTAATGGCTGTATACATCATGTGCTTTCAGTGTTGTTCAGTTTGGGCCACATTTATCATCCAGGATGCAACATAAAAATAAATCTTCAGCATGTCTTTTAATAGTGAATTTTCACCCTTTCACTGAAATCACAGCTTCAATGGTTTACTGCTCCAAGCATTTAATAACCAGTCACCATAACATTGTTTGTTGTCAACAAAAACAAAACATCATCATCATTACATCAATTTTTTCTGGTTTTTACACGTTCATTCAAAAGTTTTTACAAAGCTTTTTAAGACAACACTGAACTAAAACGATCCATTTCCATCATTTAACGTTTCATCTATTATTGAATCATTTTAAAAGCTAGCAGAAAAAAAACAAAAATCTTCCACTGTTCATCTGCTCTGCACTGACTGAAAAAAATGGCGTGCTGTAGGCTAGCCTCTGTTCTTATCTACTTTGGCTAGGCGAAAATTCAATACCGAACCGCGACTATAAAAGTGAACGGAGAAGATGATGAAGAAGGAAAATGCCGGTTTTAACATATATTTCGCCCTATGGGGAAATATATAACAAAAGCTTATCTCTTTCACTCTGTTCACAAAATATTGAGAACTTCTTTACGATCCTTTTCATCTTTAATTTCTTTTAAATCCAAGAAACTTTGAAATCTAAAGTGGGTTACTGCGCTGGCACCTCGAAGACGTGCACGGTATTTTTCGCTTCATGTGTTGATTTCATGTAAACGTATGCACGAAGTATACATTTTTTGGCTTCACGACGACGACGATCGGTTTGCATTCCAAACACCTCGCGTATCCGCGATTCGAATAAAAAGATGTTTTTCTTGAGAGACTTTAATATCAATAGTCTTGATTACTCGGCTAAAAGAATCGTTTAAACGTTCATGTTGAGCAAGTGTATCATGTTAATAGTTCACTGTGGAACAATAATTAGTATAAACAAAATATGTCTAGTTCATATCTACCAATTCCTTCATTAATCAAAGCATTCTCTCAGCAATGATCAAGAAAGATCTTACCGATCATTGTTGATCATAGACACCACAAATTACCCTGATAAAATTGAAATTTATTTATTTATTTATTTATTTATCTATTTATTTGGTATTGTTTTACGTGGCTAGCCTCACTCAGGTGCTGTTGCTTTCCAGGAGGAGCCACGGGTCAGGGTTCACCCTCGCATGAATTACGAGAGTGATAACCATTATACTACGATGCCATGGTTTATCAGACTTTTCACTGATGAGAACGTTTCAGAATTTAGAAATGCAATTAAGAGAAAGGATACCATAGTGACAAACAGCAGATGCTGATCTGTCATATGATGTTTTTTCTAAAAAGAACTTTCCCAAAATTACAACAAACACTTTCAACTGACAACGAAAAAACATGATGAAGGACAGTGCTTTAATGGGATCGATGTTTATTATTATATCATCCAGGTGTTATTTGTTTAACCTTATCTCGTGATCTTTTACGACTATGTTGTAAATAATCACGAAAGGCGAAAACACAATATACTACTACTAAAACAATTAAAGTTTAAGTATTCAGGTCATTCTTGTACATTTGTCAAATGCTCAAAGATGAAGCTCTAGTTAATATACTTTTTATTTAATTTTTGCTGGCTGCGGTTCATTTTTGAATCAATTCATTACTGATTCAATCAGGCCATTATAAGTGACGTCATGGTTTGATGTTTGGAGAAATTCATGCCAAAAGAAAAATAGATTAAAAGAATTTAGGGATAGTCATCACCCCTATAATCGAAAAAAATATCAATTTTTTTTTGATTTCATAAAAAGATAAAGCTTTCATAGAGTTTTTTAAAATAACAAGAGCCAGATGGCGCAAAACGGTAGCAGCAATATTGTACTTAAAGTTATGAAAAGTTTTGAGGGTTGTGTTTTTTATATCTCACTGGTGGAAAACAGGCATAAACGATAATATGTTAAAATGATAAGTTAGTGTAAAAAGGGTCTAATCATAAGCCACCAGAAATTAATTTATTAAAGACAAAAGAATTATACATGCGTGAGCTGTATATATTTTTATAAGAAAATTTTTTGTAAGACCATGTGTAGAAAAAAACCACGCGTTTCGAAAAAAAAAATTTGTTTTTAATTATAATTTCATGAAACCAAAAATGAATTCGAACAAATAACTGCCTTTTTGAACTAGATCTTCGAAAGTCTTCTTAATACACAAAACAGTGTTGTAGCTAACAAACGAGGTAATAAGAAGTTTTGAACTGATAGGCTTTACTAACAAGAAAAAGTATATATAACCAAATTTTAAGTATCAATGTATTTTCAGTTAGCATAAATAGCTAAAACTTCCATTTTTATGCAGATCTATTTTATTAATATTCATTCTTTCATGAATTATTTCATATAACATCAAAGAAAACGTCCTTTTAAATGCTTGATATGTGAAACCTCTTTCGAAGGCTGCGTTCCTTCATTAGAATTTACATTGCGTTATTAGCAGAGTCTTGCAGACTCTAAATCGCAGACTAATTGCCATTTCGGCCGGAGTAGGAGGAGGAGGAGTAGTAGTAGTAGGAGTCCGCGGGTGTTTTAATACGGTATTCGCTATCGCTGCTACCGTAAAAATATAAATGCTGTAAAAATTTATTATTTGGTACAATATTTTAAATTTAGTGGTATTTCAATTCATGTTTATTGCAATTTGTTTACAGAACCTATTCAGCATGTTTACAAGAACTATAATCTCTTTTAATAGACTTATTAATTATTCATGCATTATACATGTTTGCAGAAATTCATGCCGAAAAAAGAATATGTGAATTGTCAATTATTTATGCCAATCTATCCTTTTCTGACAAATGCGCTTGATGAGACTCAGTTCAGTCAGGCCGCCATTTTGTTTGTTACGTAAAACAATATCTAAGGAAATGGCGTAACTGAGAAGTCCAAATATCAGTGATAGAATAAATCCGTGTTAAATATAAATAAATATAAATAAATATAAATATAAACAAGCAATCACAGTTAAATATAAATAAATCAATAAATACTGATCAGCTTAGGAATATTTTCTTACCATAACAAACATAGTTGTTTGCTTCGCACGTATCATAACAGAAATCAGTAGATGGACATGGTTGAGCTTTTTCACAAAACGGACCAATCTGAAAAACAAAACGCCTGTATGCACTACGCAACGGTTTTGATATCCCTAAATACCTTATTAGCAGAAATCCCAAAATCTCAGTGTGTTTAGTAGTACTAATTACATGGCTTTGAGGGAAATTTGGGATTAATTTTCCGAGGTTGTTTTTCAAAAATTTGAAAAGCAATCGAGGGAAATTAATCCCAAATTTTCCCAATAATTACTTGTTAATCACATGGAAAATGCAAATCACTCTCATTCTACTTTGGTTAAACTCGAAGAAGTAAAACTTGTATTTTATTTTCAAAACATTATTTTTTATGAATGTTTGTTGCGAAAAATTAATCAAACTGTCAATTTCTTTTGTGAACTCATCAGAGAATTCGAAAATAGTTGGCGATTTCAGCTTTTCGAACGTTCTATTCAATTTGGCGGGAAATTTCAAATCGGCGGGAAATTTGTGAATAATTTCCCGCAAAAGTCAATTAAATTTCAATCGACCATGTAATTACAATAAGTATTTTATTTAAAGAGAGAAAAGAGGTTTGCTTTCCACGCTGTAATAATAATTTTACTCTTTCGTGGCAGCAGTAAAGATGGGTGTATAAAGCGGCCATATCAATATTCACATAAAAATATCAAAATATCTCATTATATATATGGAAATTGCCTTCATTTTTTGAATTTCCTATAATTGTGTCTCGAAAATAAAAGAAACATTTACATAAATTGACACATTTTGAAAATTATGTCAGAGGTGTCAGATTTTGAAAATTAAAATAACAACTGTACTTTCAATTTTCAATTTTCATTTTCAGTTTTGATCCATAACTGAGAAAAGAAATTTCATCATCAATAAAGTACAGACTATCAGCCAAATTCATACCCAGACCATTTCTATAAGAGATCCGATCGGAATATAATGGAAGCCTGTAAAAGAAGGGACAAGATCGAGCGTGCGTGGTATCTGCCTTCAATACTTCTCTAACATTTGTCACAAAATCCAGTTTCCTCTCTGAAGTGGTTTCGACTACCCGATTTATGTTCTGTTCATTACATTTACTTTCGATAAAATTCATAATTTTATGACGTTTATGACTTTTATTTACAGTTATCACGGAGTACATTAACAAAGCGAACTTCTTGCTCGATAGTTTTTATAATCAGCTTTCATTTAATTATTTACATGAGAAAGACAAAATGTCCTGGGGTGGAGGTAATGTTTGTAAAAGTTGAGGAAATCTTATTAGTAAAACGGTTGAAAGAATGATTGTAGATCAAAATAATCACTTAGGTACTGATTATATGAAGCGTATTGACCTGGGTTGGGTTGTAGAGTAAAGTTATGGCAAGTAAAGTCATACGAATATCTATTAAACGTTGATTGTAATTGGGATTGTTCACAAATGGCTTTATAAATTCATTTCTTCAAGATTGCTTGAGATATTCCACTTCGTATTTTTATATCAACTTTCTTGCAATAACGCCTTAATGACCTTCCTGACAACCCTGACAACCCTGGATATTTGTCTTGCAGAATAAGTGACACTTCCTCAGAAGATCTTCCTTTTAATAAGTCCATTATCTCTTCTCTTGAACCAAGCCTGTCCAGCGTAGACGCCATTTTGATCTGTAGCATGTGTACGCAAGGGACTGGGAGCAAATGGCCAGGACACTAGTAAATAGGTTGATACCTTAACTGGTCCTGGAAATATTCAGAGTAAATGCTAAAACCAATATTTTATTTTAGGCAAATAGAATTTTTGAAAATTTATTTTTTGAATCAAAATTTTAGAAGTGAACAAAAAAGTTCTAATAATCAGAATTGATTTTCAATTTAATTTCAATTTTCAAATTTCGGCAATTGTAAAAATTGAAAATTGAAAATTGAATTTTAAAAAGTCATTCAATTTTCAAATTCTTTTAGACGATGCAACCACAGAAAATCAATGTGGCCGTTTGATACACCGACCATGAATATTCCTCCTAAATCTGAGTGCTCAGCTTAGCGTATTATTCACAATGTAACTAAACCCATAGCATGTCTCGGGGCTTAACACACTGATTTACCACCAAGCAACAACATTCCAGATCAGAAAAAATCGAGTTTTATAATAGTGTGATCAGATTTCTTGTGTCATTTTGCAGACTACGAAAATGACGAAGAATTTGAACTAGTAGCGGCTAAACATTTGAAAAACATCCTTACGTTTCTACTTTGATAATCTGTTGATATAAACAACCAGTTGTCATCAATATCTTCTCCTACATCGTTTTTCATGAGAAGTTCACACTTGGAGTTGTCAATTTTATAATTGACATAACCACACTGATCATCAGCTACACAATGTAAGCAACAACGTGTTTTATCAACATTAGCGAAAGTCTTGATCACGCCATCCTTATTTCGAACACCAGGTTTTAAAATACTGAAGTTGCCATGTCTTCTGCACGGAAGTCTGATGATATGGCAACTACAAGTGCTTTGTGAAATAATCAGGAGCAAGTAGAAAATTAGTTTCATTTTCAAAAGTTAAGAGAATAAAAGTTTCATTTCCTCTTCACATTTCATAATTGCTTCACACGATTAACCTTTATCATCAAGCATACGTTTTTCTATATAAATCCAATTCTACTTTACATAAGATCAATTGATCCAAAAATTTCAATTTCAGTTACGAATTCGTTAACTTTTAATTTAATTCAAATGCATTTTTTATTAGCTAACTTTCCAATACATGCACCAAACATAAACTGATAAAAAGAATACTTTTGGTATGTCGATGACATATACTATTCAACAGAACCACAAGGTTCTTCATTCCAGTAGTGAATTATCCCTGACGATTTCAACATTCAATTGATCCAAAAATTTCAATTTCAGTTACGAATTCGTTAACTTTTAATTTAATTCAAATGCATTTTTTATTAGCTAACTTTCCAATACATGCACCAAACATAAATTGATAAAAAGAATACTTTTGGTATGTCGATGACATATATTATTCAACAGAACCACAAGGTTCTTCATTCCAGTAGTGAATTATCCCTGACGATTTCAACATTCAATTGATCCAAAAATTTCAATTTCAGTTACGAATTCGTTAACTTTTAATTTAATTCAAATGCATTTTTTATTAGCTAACTTTCCAATACATGCACCAAACGTAAATTGATAAAAAGAATACTTTTGGTATGTCGATGACATATATTATTCAACAGAACCACAAGGTTCTTCATTCCAGTAGTGAATTATCCCTGACGATTTCAACATATTGATACAAACTAAAGTATAAACATCATGTGCAAAATACTATTAGGCCGAAGAAAACTTTCCGGCAACAAAATGTGGACACGCCTTAGGAAATTGAAAATTGCTTGAAATTAAGTTTAGTAATTTAAAGGCAGAAACTAGGGCATTCCGGCGTGTTTATCAAGTTATTAGTCATTGTGCAATGCTCCGTTTAGTTATCACTGTGGGACATAGTAATAGTAAATTTCTAGTGGAAAGGATGATATTTTTCAAAATTATCAAGATTGGTGTAATTTCAGGAAAAGTGTTATAAATGTTTTAATTAGTATGTTTTAATTTCTATGTACATATTTCATTTTGGGCACTTATAGTGTTGTGTCCGTCAATATGGATCTTGAAATGTTAACGAGGTTGTTATCCACAAAAGAAAGCTATCTGTTCGAGCTGGCAGAAAGGTGCGAGTTCATTAACGTAAACATGCTGCTTCAAATTCGTTAGCATATAATGTATACTTCGTGCATGAAATCAATACATGAAGCGAAAAATTCGTACACTGCACGTCTTCAAAATGCCAGCGCAGTAACCCCCTTACATTTCAAAAGTTCTTCAACATCAAGCATGTCTGTCTACTGCATCACTTATATTTTATGTTTCTCTTGCTATGTGAATGAATTTGTATGCCATCATTTGGTTAGTTTAGCAGTATAATTTATACTTTTTGTTTTAATTAACCTTTTATCGATGATGATATCAGTTTTTAACTTTTACTAATTACTACGAACAGCCTTCCTACTCACCATGCACCATGGCAACTACAAATTTAAAACATTGCACGACCTGCATTCAACACAAATTTGTGCATTCAGTTATATATTCGTGGTGCAGATTTTTGTAAGTTTGGATCACGTATTGTTCGTGTTCGTTAACTTTTTATGTTTACAATATAGAAATGTGATCTGAATGTGGTCCGTCGTGGCGCAGGAAAGTCCTTCCGTATTGCTTTTGTTGGCTCTGTTCCGTTCCGTTCCGTACCGTTCCGTTCCGTTTTTTCGCTCACGTGATGCACGAACGTAAAACAATAAGCACAGATGGAGATTGATCAGAGAAAAATTACACGAAGATCATTGCAAATATTTTTACGTCTAATTAAAAATGCGTAAGAAACTACAAAAGGACCGTAATCTTTTCTATTTCCCTATCTTGTTTGATTTCTTATACAATTATAAGGCAATTATAAAAGCGCTATTACACAGCAGGAGAACATGCATAAAGAATTTGGCAAAATCTATTTCATAAGAAAACCCGATTTGAATCTGTTCGAAATTATAATGAATTCGTAGCAATAGGTAGTTACGTGTTTCTGTTGAGTTGTGGAATGTAAACATATTTTTAAAGGGACGCGCGAAACGAGACGAGAATTTATTTCCAAGAAAGTTGTTTCTATTGTTTCTACAGATTTTTAAAAGTCGGGTAGTTCTGAGAAAATTGTGTTGTTTGTTGAACCGTCAATTTTGTTTGAACGAAAAAATCGATGAAATGAAAATATTTTCCCATGTATTTTGTTGAAGTATAAAACAAAAAATGGCTTTGGTGAACACTTAAAACCCTTAGCTATATACGAAGAATGCCAAACCTGACAAGACTATAATAATTGATTAGTACTTATTATATTTTGTTATAATACTGTAAAAAGAACCAATGCATAAAAAAAAGTTGAATTTTCGATGGATTTAATTTGGCGACAGAACAAAAAAGTCAATTTTTAGTGAATTTAATTTGGTGAAGGACGAAAAAAATTAAATTTGGCGAGGACTTAATTTGGCGATGGAAGAAAAAAATAAATTTGGCGTGAATTAAATTAAATTAAATTTCGCCAAATTTAATCCAGGTATTAAATTAATGTCAAAAATCATTCAATCTTTTTTCGAATTTTGTATATAAAGAGTTTTGATATATATACTGGTCTTGAATATGTCAATTCAGGTCAAGAATGTTTGTAAATAAAAAACATGGTACATGCCATATTGTTAAATTAAATAACCTGTAACTTATAATCAAACTAAAGCACAAATTACTGATTTCAGTTATGTTGATTTTGGTATGGGTGCATTTTGCATCACCAAATCTATGTTTTCCATTTTGCGGTTGTGATCTTGGAAGTTTGACAGGAAGATTGACAGCATTTATCGAATTCAGAGTATATAAATTAAAAAAAAATTTAATATTTTTTTTTTATGTTGATCTGAAAGTCTTCCTTAACGCGATTTGTTTGTAAATATGCAAAGCATTTCTTGTTTTTTTTTTCTGCTGTCCAAACCTAGCGGCCTTTTTGAAATTTCGTGTGTGCCTTTACATGAAAACTACCAAAACATTCCTTACATAAGTATTTTATTGTCTTGCCACTTTTTCACGAAAAAACAGACATTTTTCCCACTAAAAACACAATGAAGAGCTTCAGTTACACCAAATTCGAAGCATCGCTTAAAACGTTTGTTGTTGGTGTTTTGAGGACTTAAATAAGGAGAAACTGGAATCTTTCAAACAGATATATTTCAATAGGTTCGAAATACCTAAAATACAGATCAATATATATGTGCCTATACAAGCATATAGAACTACGATAAATACAAACCTAGAAAAAGTGTACTATATATAGTTCATGTAACATAACAGAGTGTCCTATATAAATGATAAACGAGCCTATGAATTCAACGTACTTTAACTCCACTATAGCTCCAATCGTATTGTCCTCAAACGATGTTTTGTCAAGGCGTTCTAGCAGTCTATACATGAATTAATGCTGGCAGCTTCTAGCGTTCTAACTTATCTCTCGTCTATCATGTCTCGTCTACCATCTTTGTTATTGCGTTCCGAACGTATGTTCAAAACACTCCACCGACGAAAAAGGACTATATACATCTTTGCGTTTTGCGTATCTAATCGTCATGTGCTGCTTTCAATACTATTAATCGTTGTACCGGTCGCTCAACCTGGGTGTATTTTACCCCTGCATATTGGTGAACATCCTCTTGGGGTCGTTGGTTCTTATATGACACCATCACTCTTCTCACCTTGCCATCATCGCCTGGAAAGGTTTCAGTTATTAGCCCCATTTTCCATTGACCTCTAACAGTGTTGCTATCTTCGATTAACACTACATCATTTTTCTCCACGTTGCGTCGTTCAACATGCCATTTGGTTCGAACAACTAGAGAAGGGAATACATCTCTTGACCATTTTTTCCAGAATGTGTCAACAATACGTTGGATAAAATCTAGGCGATACTTGTTGCTAGATCGTTCTTGAAAAGGACCTTGGGGTGCGTGACTAGAGGCTCTCCCAAGGAGTAGATCATTCGGACAAATATATGAACCATCTTCTGGTGTTGATGGGTGGGTTCCGATTGGTCTTTGATTTACAATCTGTGCGGCTTCGAAAAGAACAGTTTGTAATTCGCTAAATGATAATATCTGTTCTCCAATGGAGGTATTTAGAGCCTTTTTGACAGACTTGACCAGAGACTCCGTTGCTCCATTGAACCAAGGTCCATCTGCTGGTGTAAACTTCCACTCACAGTTGTAGTAGATTCCATATGCTCGTAGCCGATCTACGTCAAGATCTTTAATAGCATCTGATAATTCCTTCGAGGCAGCTACTAATTGAGATCCATTATCGCTAAAAATAGTATGTGGCCATCCTCTTATGCTGGCAAATCTCCTTAAGGTCTGCAAAAATGCATCAGTTGAGTAATTGTGACTAACATCGACGTGCACAGCTCTGGATATCATACACGTAAAGATTACACCGTAACACTTTCCTCTTGTGCGTTTTTGTACTTCTCCTTTAATAACATATGGACCGAAGAAATCAACTCCAGTAGCTGAAAAGGGGGGAGAAGGCTTCAATCTTTCAATTGGAAGTTGACCCATCACTTGTGTGGCCATTCTCTTCGCTTTTTTTCTACAGGTGACACAGTTTGATACTAATTTTGATACGATTTTGCGAACTCCAATGATCCAGTACTTTGAGCGAATCCTGGATACTGTTGCTGCGATGCCTAAATGACCGGATTGTTCGTGCTCACTATGAGCAATAAGTAGGGATAAGCGGTGGTCACGCGGTAAAAGGATGAATTCTTGCTTATTCCAAGTTGCTTCCATCCATCGTTCTGTGCGTCCACCCACTACGATCAAGCCATTTTTCATCTTTGGGCAAAGCTTCTTCAAGCGTTCGCTTGCCAGTTCCTTTTTCAAGTCTTCTTGAGCATGTTTGATCCAAAATATGTCTGCTTCTTCTCTATCCAATGGATTTATACAATTCTGACGTGTTTGACTTGGTAATTTAAATCTTTCATAAAGCTTGAGAATTCTAGCAGTGACATTCCGCAATAACTCAAAACGACTGAATCTGTGGATGTCAATGCGTGTTGCTAGATCATCGATGTTATTTGCATTCGTCTGAGCTACAAATGATACCTTACTTCGTTCTGGTAAATCCTTTACCTTCGTTTGACTGGAAATTGGCCACTCACCCTCGGGCAACTGTAGAAAATTTGGACCATTTTGCCACATACTTAACTCGTCGAGATCTGATGGAGATTTACCACGTGTAAGCCAGTCAGCGATATTTAGAGATCCTTGTGTCCAAAACCATTCAGATGGTTGCGTTGATGCTTGTATTTCTCCAATGCGGTTCGCTGCAAAGGTGTTGAAACCATAACTTTCTTTGCTGATCATTGCTTTGACAATCTCACTGTCAATAATATGATAAACTCTTTCAAATCGAAGACGCATTTCGGTTTCAATGGTTGCTCTCAGACGTTTGCTGAGTATTGCTCCAGAAAGTTCAAGTCGCACGATATCTACGGTCTTCAAAGGGGCTATTCGATTCTTAGCTGCAATGAGTCTTGTGTCGTATGTTCCATCGACTATTTTCCATCTTGCATAGGCAGCGGCACCGTATGCTTCATTTGACCCATCAGAAAATAACACTAAGATTGGATTGCCAATACTCCCTTGTGGTTTGATACAACGAGGGAACGTTATGTCTTCAAGCAGAAACATTTGCTGGAAGAAGGTAATCCATTCATTCCTGAAGTGATCGGGAATAGCCTCATCCCAGTCAATCTTCTTATCTTGCGCCCAGAGCTTTCTCATCAGGATCTTGGCCTTTACTGTGAAAGGCGAGATTAATCCGAGGGGGTCATAAATGCCATTCACTTGTGAGAGGATAAGACGCTTCGTGAGTGGCTGAGGTACAAACTCAGGTACCTGTGATAGGTTAAGATTGGGTTGCATCTGTTTTCCTCGTGAAAAGTTCAGCTTAGCACTGTAAAGAAATTTATCATTCAGGGAGTCCCATTGCATACCCAAGATTCTTTCACTCGTGTGTTCCATACCTGCTGTTTGCGTTAGAACCTGCACAGCTTTTTGATCCTGGGTTTCATTGGTGTTGCTCTTGCTCCCCGAAAATACCCATCCTTTAACTTTAAATCCACCGGTTGCGAGTACTTTATCTATTTCCTTTGTTCTTTTTATTGCTTCATTTTGAGTTGACACACTGTCTGAAATGTCATCCATGTAACTGTTATTCACAATGATACGTGCTGCGTTCGGAAGTTGTTGTTGGTTCATTTCAGCAGTCTTGCGAAGTGCTGCAACTGCAATTGTAGCAGAAGGTCTATCTCCAAAATTTACAGCTGTCATTGCATATGTTTCCGGTTCTTTGTCAGTATCCAAGTTTCGCCATAAAAATAGATGTGTCATTTGATCAAAAATTGGTATATTTATTGAATGAAACATCTTAGATATGTCTCCAATGAATGCGAAATGTTCTTCTCGAAACTTCATAAGCACACTTAGTAGCTTATTGAGCATGTCCGGACCCTTCGCGAAATATTCGTTTAACACATGTCCATGAAAACTTGCACTGCTGTTGAACACTATTCGACATGGTGTACTTTTGGACGCTGGCTTCATCACAGCATGATGAGATATGTAGTGGATCGGTCCTTGATATTCCATCAATTCCTTTTCTGGAACCTTTCGAGAGACACCTCTCTCGATCATGTCTTCGATCTGACGTGTGTATAGTGAAGCATGTTGGGCGTTCTTCTTCAGCTGCCTTTCTGTTGATTTCAGTCTTACGAGGGCAGCACTTCTGTTGTTGGGTAAATCATAGGGATTCTTTATCCAGGGATAGCTAGCCTGCCATTTCTTGTTATTTTCGTCGTAGCTTAGATTACTGGTGATGAGCTTGTACTCTTTCTCCTCCTTTAGGGACATGTTCTTTCCCCCTGGATGACATTTCCCACATCTGCATGATCCACACTTCGGGATACACTGTACTCCTAAATTCTCTATAGAATAGAATTCTTCAATGCTAGCTGTCACATTTGCAACATCGGCTTGCTTAACTAATTTCATCGTGTTTTCCTTCAGCGCTGGATGTGAACCTCCAACTACAAGCCCAAATCTGTTCTCTAGCAGCAAAAGATGACCTACAGCCTTTTTAAGTACTGGATGGAATGCTGCGTATTGAAAGCCTATCAAGCATTCAATGTTTCCATTTTTCGGTCGTTCCAATTTCGAGCAATCTATATCGCTGAAAATGCTTCGGATTTTGTCGAACTTGATCTCCGTTATATCAGTAGATATTGTATCAATACCAAGCACATCTATTTCGTGAGAAACTCCAGTCGTATCCTCTAGGTACAATTTATAACTGTACGTATCCATGAGTTTTGTGTCACCTCCAACCTTCGTCATCTGAAGTCTGATCTTTCGACCTTGAAGGTGTAATTTTCGGGCCGTTGCCAGGGTTATCAATGAAATGGTGCTTCCTGCGTCCCATAAAGTGTTAAGGGGAACTTTAACTCCAGTCTTCGTACCTCCATTTATGCTTTGCAGCTGTAATATTGTGTCACTTTCACCAGAGCAGTGAAATGTTATTCCTGATGCGTGAGCTTCATGTAGAAGTTGGTGGTGAGGGAGATCACATCCTTTCTCTTTGCATTTGAATCCACGGCTGCAGTTATTAGCGTTGTGACCTATCTCGAGACATGCGAAACACGCGTTATTTTTCTTTACTAGCTCAACCTTTTCGTTCGGAGATTTACCTTCGAAGCTTCTACATCTCCAAATTGGGTGATCGCCACCATTTTGATGGATCCAACATCTTGCTTTCTTATTTCCATTGTCTATCGGACCTCTATTTGCTTGATTTAGGTTTACAGTTGCTGTCATATGATCCCTCGCTCTGATGCTAGAGTTGCTGTATTCAAGTCGCTCCCTGTATTCTAATAACAGTTTCATTAGGGCCGGAAACTTGTCTCTTGATAGTTCCTTTCTCCTCTCACCAGTAACTACCTTTAGCCATTCTTTTTGGACTTCATCTGGGAGTTTTCTTTCTATCATCGATACAATGGTGGAATTGCTAATCTCCTTCTCTAGCCCAAGTCTCACCAAGTCTCTGTGTGCTCTTTCAATTTTGTTGATAAACTCTATCAATGTTAAGGCATCTCCTTCTTGACATAGTGGTGCTTCCTTTATGTCAGTCATTATGGCGTCAATATGCTTTCCTTCATCACCATACTTGTTGTCGAGCCTTTTCCACAAATCTTTGATGTCATCAAGATTTTCTACTTCTTCTTTAACTGCGTCTGAAAGATATGATTTTATAGTCTGTTCAAAAAAAATGTGCACTAATTTCAGTTATCATGTGGAAACCAGATTTAGCAAATTACATCAATTCCCTTGAGCCTGGTTTTTATATAAAAGCTGAAATTAGTGCACATTTTTTTTGAACAGACTATAATACGAATGACGTTTGATCTGGTCCATACAATGGCTGGATATGTGTAAGGAAGTCATGTTTGAACTTTGGATATTTTCGGATGTTTCCGTCAAAAGTTTGGAACTTCAATCTTTCCAGTTTTAGTCCAAGTTCTTTATCAGCTTTCATTGCAGCAGACGAGATTTTTTCGTGTTTGCTCATATGTACTAACGCTGCACTATAAGTTTCGTTGAAGTTTTCCCATAGTGACACGAGCCAATCTCGTTGTTCTTCCATCTCTTCTGTTGTTTTCAGCAAAGAAATGTAATTCTGATGCACCTTTTCACATTCCTCCATTCTCTCCTTCATCAGCACACTTGCTTCTTTAACGGCTCTGTTGTTTTCTTCCCTATCTTGTTCAACAAGAACTTTGATATTCATTATACACTTTTCAACCTTTAGTCGTTCCTGTTCTCTATATATTGCTACTTGAGCCATATGTCTTTCTTCTCTTTCCTCCTTTTCTTCTGCGTTTCTTCTCTCTTTTTCTGTTTTCTCTTCAGCGTCTTTCATCTCTTTCTCTGCTCTCTCCCGTGCATCCTTTTCTTCTCGTTCTGCTTTCTCTTCTTCAATTTTTTTCCTTTCTTTATTATGCACGAAAATGTCATATTGTTCTTCTAATAAACAGAATCTGTCGCTTAATTCTGTTATCCAATCTTCTTCTGTATCATCGCTTTCTGTAAGATGTCTAACATATTCTTGGTGATCAACTTGCACTTTCTCCCAAGCCGTTTTAAACTCAATGTATCTCTTCTCCATAGTTGTTACTAGAGTTTTTTCATTGTCTAAAGCCTTTTCTAATTGATTCCCAGTCCGGGTAAATGTTCTTTTTGCCTGCTTCCGGGCTTTCTTTGCGTTTTCCATAATATATATTTATATTCGTATTCTTTTTGTTTGTTTTCATTCAATGAATAATTCAATATAAATTATACTGAAATACGGCGTGGTTTTCTTTGTTCGATTACGTAATCGATATGCTTCGGCAGGAGATTCTTAGGTACAGGCTCGAAGTATCTGTTTTGGAAAATTTCGGCAGGACTCTTCCCAGCAATGTGTTTTACGAACAGGTACAACGTAGCTGATAACAAAGTGGCGAAGATCTAATGTAAATAAATCAAACTTTACCAAATCCTTTCATACTATCCAATCAACTGCATGTCCACGATAAAGTTCTCTGCTTTTTAGTACGATTTGGCGTTATAAATATGTTTCTTCGTCTTCTGTTTACTTCGTTCGTTGATAACAGCAAGTATTTCGAATGTTTTGAGGACTTAAATAAGGAGAAACTGGAATCTTTCAAACAGATATATTTCAATAGGTTCGAAATACCTAAAATACAGATCAATATATATGTGCCTATACAAGCATATAGAACTACGATAAATACAAACCTAGAAAAAGTGTACTATATATAGTTCATGTAACATAACAGAGTGTCCTATATAAATGATAAACGAGCCTATGAATTCAACGTACTTTAACTCCACTATAGCTCCAATCGTATTGTCCTCAAACGATGTTTTGTCAAGGCGTTCTAGCAGTCTATACATGAATTAATGCTGGCAGCTTCTAGCGTTCTAACTTATCTCTCGTCTATCATGTCTCGTCTACCATCTTTGTTATTGCGTTCCGAACGTATGTTCAAAACAGTTGGTTACGTCTTGTGCCTCAAAGCTCTCTTGCAGTAAGGAAAATTTATCGAAGTCGTTCGTAGTTAAACGTTTTAAAAGCTATATTTTTAAATGCTTGGTAGCTAGTTTAGGTAGATAGATACATAGTTAGTTTAAAACATATAAGTTGGTTAGAGCAGTCATCTGTTAACCGAAAGGTCGGTGGTTCGAGCCCACCTAGATCATTCATTGACTTTAGGACACCCGTGGTGGAGTAAAGTACTTAAAATACCCCTGGTTTCTCCTCCTCCTCCTCCTCCTCCTCCTACTACTACTCCAAGTTATGAACGTTTTCGTGTAGCGTTTACATGATATCGTTGCCGAATTCGCAAATTTGGTCAAATTCGGACTTTCAGTTGACCAATTTTCATGAAAATTTGCACAGAGCACAATTGAAAGGTGCTGATTAAAATTGGGCAATTTAGGGCAATTTAGGCCAAATTTGGAGCAAATTTCGAAAGTTCTTCAATTTTCATAAAACTTTTCACGGATCACATTCGAAAGGTGCTGATTTCAAATTTGACAATGATCTTGCCAGGTTTTACTAAATTTGGGCAATTTAGGCCAAATTTGGACCAAACATTTGCACGGATCATATTTGAAAGGTGCTGATTTCGAATTTGTCAGTCATTTTGTCAGATTTGAATAGAAATGAGTAATTCGGGCCAAATTTGAATCAAACTTCATAAAAATTTGTACAACGCACAATTAGAAGTTGTTGATTTTGAATTTACCAGTCATTTTATTAGATTTGAACATAACTTGGCAATTCGGCAATGTTGTATTTTTGAGACTAGATATGCATCGTTGTGTTACGTCCTGAAGCCTTCAAGCCAAGCGGCTTCTTGTTTTTTTTTTCAAAGATGCCATAAAATATTTCATTTTTCTTGCTTTAGCTGATTTTGCAGAAATCCTAATGCCTGTAAGGGCATCTTGTTCATATTACAAAAGAAAGAAATGTTTCAGTTATGTTCAGATAACTCAGCAGAAAATGTTATCATGAGCAAATTACATAAATGATAAAAATGATTGTCCTTTAAAGAGAACATTGACCATAGTTTCGTGATGTTAAATATAAGATTTAATTTTACATTGTCGTGAAGGTGTTGCTTTAAAACGTCTTCTGTATACATGTCCAAAGCCAAGCTACTATAGAACACTTCTCAATGAAACATCTCGCAGATTTTCAGATTGAGTTCTGGACCACCCGAAGGGAAAATGATGATGAAATAAGGGCTCTGATGGCATTTGGTGATGAAAAAAAAACAGTCTCGTATTTTACAACATCATTCAATCCAGAACCATCCGCAAGGTGTTACCAAACATTTTGAAATCATAGGAAAGCAATTTATTTTGTAGAAGCGACATATCAAGGTATGTAAATTTTTCTCGACATTTTTGGACTGAAGGCAAAAAAACAAAACAAAACAAAAACAACAAAACAAAATTAGCGGGCCTCATTTTGTGCTCTGCGAAGTGACAATTGAGGGGTTTCACAGACGGTGGACTGATGAAAAGTTTATCTTGGAAAAAGGTAGTGACAGTACACCATTCCAGAAAAGTTCCCTATGTAATGATTAGAAAAGTTCCCTATGTAATGATTAGGAGTCGTTTCGAAATTGAAAACCAGTTTCCCAAAAATCGTCAAAAAAAGTCTTTGCGATGAAGAGCATTCTTATTGAAATTGTGTGTATATTTCTATAGAAATTTACTCCCTCGCAGAGAAAATGTATCAACTAAGTCCAAACACAGCGTTCAAACCATGTAATTACTTTTAATGCACATAAATAAACATTCCTTCCAGAAACTAGAACAAAACAGTCATTTTTTTTTTTTTCATTTTTCATCCATCTAAATAGTTTACAAAAATAGTTGTCAAGAATGTTTTTGTATAGACTGGAAAGAACCATTCAGATACCACTGGCCATTATGATTGTCACAGAACTCCTGAAAAACGAAATAAATTACACAAAGATGGAGAACAGATCTCCATCACGATAAAGACAAATTTACTGGCCCAAATTAAATATTATAATGAGTAAATAAGTCTCTTTAAGGGGAAAATTTCACATTTTTAGCGTAAATTCTCTACTAAATTTCCAGCGCGAATCGACTTTTTTGCGTGAATGCACGAAAATTAGTAGACACGAAAATTTGTACAAATAAGGTAACACTCCTCATGAAAGTCTCTCGATAAATATTTGGTGATTCGTCAGTCTTTCGGATGTTCAAGTTATTAAGTACTTAGTGAATTGCAATTGGTATGAATAAACGCCCATTCGTAGAAATTCGAGAGCAGACACACCCAACGCTTGCGCCTATTATGAATTGGGCGCTAGTTTGTGCAACGGGCGCAACAACCCAACCACTAATATTAGTTTTATATTTCAGGTGAAAATAGAGGGACACCCGAATACCACAGAACACAAACCCTTTACTGACGCCCTGTGATCTCTTACCAACCCACTTAAATTGGATTGTTCGTAAAAAGTAATGAAAAAAAACACACTTACCACCATCATCTTCGAGTAGGCGTGGTTGGAAGGTGAAGTTCCTAAACTCTTGCTGAATGCTTCGAAGATCTCCTTACGTCGTAACGATAGAGAGTTACGAAACAGGTTAATAACAATGCTACGAAACTAAAAGAAAACAACATTATATAAGAGCCATAAAAGTCCAAGATACCACTGATTTCCTTGCACATAACCTCTGCATTCTCCATTGAATTATGTTGTTTTGTAGTTCTTGTACGTTTAAAGGACGTCCAATTTATTAACTTGTCAAACATTTAAAATAACCAAAACTTACAAATTCAGAAAAACTGGAAATATATAAATACCATTAGAATGCGCCGTTGGCGGACTTTGTGTAGAACTAAAAGGCATTACCTTATCAGTATGTTCACCCAATTTTTCATAAATGAAAATGCGAGTATGCTCTTCGGGGATATTCGTCCCAACAGGTACCTGAACAAAACAGTGCAGGAAAAAAAGCTTACATTTCTCACCTTAGGCTGGAATGCGTACAATTTACTAAAACATGCTGACCACGTAAGTTTATGCAGATGCTGATTACAAATGGTTAAACAGCCAGGTTAATATGGAAAGTTTCAAAAAACTGAAAGAATTAGACCTTTAACTGTATTTCAGTAGCACCAGTCTCCAGTACGCAACTGACCAGCTGTTGATCGGTGACACCAGTGCATAGGATATTACCAGACTCTACAAGCATTCACGATAGGAGAAGTAGTCCTTATAAAGTTATTCACCAAGAAGGAAAAGGGCGTGGTTACTACACTTCTCGTCCACTCAATGAAACAAAAACTATGAAAAACGAAATTCAACAAAATCCTAATAGCTTTCAACCTTAAATACGACCCGAACAAATTGAGTTATATGATTCAACAGTCACCAAAAAACAAACCTTGCTGTCGAACACTGAGTAGTTCTCTCAAATCGTGCAAACTCACACAACTTGATCGTATGGTCTCCGTACAAAATCTCTTCAGTTCCTTCAAAAAGATCTCCGATGGAGGCCTCTCCTTCTTCACGGTGGTTTTCAGGCCAGCAGCCACAGGCGGGATGAATATATCTTCGACACCACCACCGTGTTTCTCCTCCACCTCCACTTCGTTACCAGGTTTCTCGTCGACTTGCAGTATGACACCAGGGGACCTGGGCAGTTTTTCTGTGGTTTTGATTCTTCGAGTGGGTGGTCCAGCATCTTCTTTTGAGCTCGAATCGGAATCAGACAGATACTCTTTGCTTATATTTTTGATGGCTTTTGATCTCTTCCCTGGCTTTTCTTTAGTTTTCCTATCGTGTTTTTCAACAGGCGAGACTTGCATTTTTGAAGATTTATCTCGCACAGGGCTCTCCTTTTCTTCTTTGATAGACACATTTTCGCCTGACTCACTTTGGGATACTTTTCTGGTGCTAGCCTTCTGTTTCGAGTCGCTATTAGAGTCTTGGCTAACGTTTCGTTTTTGTCGCGGTGTCGCAGGCTTTCGCGATAGGTGTGCAAATATACCAGGTAAATCGGTTTCTTTCCAACCGGATATCGGGAAATCATCGCTGATACTTAGTTGACTGACTAACCTGAAAATATTGTACTTGTTACGCAAAATGTTGTACTTGTAACGCAAAATATTGTACTTGTTACGCAGATTCTAAAACTCGGTGCGGGATAACAAAAAGAAAACTCACGATTTGTATCTGTTCACCCAAAGTGTTGCTTGGCGAGAGCAGGTTTCCTGATATCTAGATTAAAGAATCGACATCTTATCAATGGTAAAGTGATTAGTACCATTAAGTGCAACTGTTGCGACTCGTGTTCGAAGTCTTGTCCTGCAGTATCTCGACACTTAACTCCGGCCGGCGAAACAGCCAACCTTAAGGGATGGAACCTCCCTGTTTGGCTTAAGGCATGAAACATGCATTTTGCCTTAAGGGATGGAACCTCCCTGTTTGGCTTAAGGCATGAAACATGCATTTAGCCTTAAGGGATGGAACCTCCCTGTTTGGCTTAAGGCATGAAACATACATTTAGCCTTAAGGGATGGAACCTCCCTGTTTGGCTTAAGGCATGAAACATGCATTTAGCCTTAAGGGATGGAACCTCCCTGTTTGGCTTAAGGCATGAAACATACATTTAGCCTTAAGGGATGGAACCTCCCTGTTAGTGACTAAAACATGAAGGTGGCCAACCGCTTCCAACTGAAAGAAATGTGACAACCAGAAACTATTCCAAAATTATCGTAATAACGTTTTTGCTAAAGTTTTGACTGCAAACGTTAATGAGCATCCACAAGAATTCCCAAAAAAACAAGAAGAAGCAATCTGCACCTGTGTAAGAAATCTGTGTCGGTATTTAACATGAATTCCCACCCTTGAGCAGGACGTTGACGAGCCACCTAAAAAAACAAAAGGTGCACTGGTGCTAGAAAAGCATGTTGGATAACACAATGAATGGAACCACATTGACTATATTTCTGTGGTTCTATTTTCATCATTCAGAATATTGAAAGAGGAACAGCTATGAGAGATGACTGTAAATACAAATCATGTCTGAGGGTACGCAAATCCTTGCAAGCCAGCTTTAAGGTAACGGACCCTCTGCCTAATAGGGGAAAGCCATGGACTCACCCTAAATTGCACTGACTCAAGTAAATTTAATCTTTTGAATAGATGAGCAGCATTTTTGGGTAATTAGAACTTCAAACTACTTAGATACCCCTCAAAAGTGGATATTAGAAATCTTTCTATAATCAATTTCACAAGACAGCTTTGCAATGCTGAATAGGCTGACCTCTTCCACAACTTTTAGATTATTTTAAACTGATGATGGAGCAAAAGCACCAAAGGTTATGAAAAAATAACGTTTTGCCTACTTGTTCCAGGACTTCTCTCATCTCCTCAGTTGGAATCTAAGAAAAACAGTTGTGATGAAGATTAACAAGGGGTACTTTCAAAATGACAAAAAATGGAAAAAACCCTTCAACTTCGATTAACCAACCCCTCTTCAATAAACCCTACTTTTCACGATAGAATTAACAACATTTTGAACCGACTGTTGGCCTTGTGGTAATGTGCTTAAGTGGTTAACTTCGAGAGGATCGTGTCATACCAGCGATTATAACAGTGTGAATTACTCCCCTCTGCTTAGACTCAAGAAGAGCGTATGAATGATGTCTATTATTATATATGGTGGCTGTCTAGCTGAGCTGTTCTTGTCATTACAGCTTCCGTAGCCAAAATGGGGACTTTAAATGCACTAGGTCTTCCTTGGCAAGACCCTAATTGAAACAGTATATTAAAGAACTGAAAAGATCCTGAGTAAATAATCGTGAAAATAAAAAAAATGAAACCGAAGGCCGAGTGGGTTGAATTTCCTCTCTTAATCCACTAGGATACTACAGAATACAGTTGTCTCAAATTTCTGTTTAAATGACGTGTTAATGCATAGTTATCAAGTTTAGCCTCGTTTCTATGTATTTTATTGTTTTTCTAATTGCATAATGTTTTCAGTAAGTAATAGTTACTCGTTCTTTCAGTTCCCCAGTGGAATAATCAGAAGTAATTAAGAGTTTGAAAAAGAGGCGAAACTTAGTGGCTAGGCTATAACACGGTGTTTAAACAGAAATTCGGGAAAGGTCTATTACTCCAATATCAAAAAGAATTCAATAATAAGAAAAAAAAAGTGGGGAGATTGATATAAGAGCAGTGTGAATATACAAACCCTTCCGGTCGAATTAACTTCTTTCCTTGACAGAACGCGTTTACGATTGAAACAAAACAGCTAAAAAAAATGCATAGATATTTGAATGGGGAGTGTGATAGAGTGCTGGCGTTTTGTTTGTTTTTGAATTAATTTATCGACTTTCAAGAGAGGAAAACAATTCGCCTTCCAAGTGTGATGGCGCGGTAGTATTTTGTATTTATTATTTAACCATTATTTGAATATTTAAATATTTCATATTTTTAAATTGTGCAACAAATCTGGATTTTTTCTGTCCCTTTGCTCGCATAAGGAATAAATATAATTACAAACATCTCTGCTATACAATACAAAATATCATCAAAGTACCTTTAAAAAACAAGTACATGGTAGTTCTGTAGGAACTGAGTATTTACTTTTAGTAAAAGAAGAACTTTGGTCGATTATTTATCGTAAAGTTTTTTTTTTTGTAAAACCTTATGAAATCGTGATCTTAAAATTCACATACCGTAAACGCTCTAATAAGCGCCCACTCTCTAATAAGCGCCCCTCTCTAATAAGCGCCCACCCTAAAGGCTGTGCTCTCAACATCAAAACAGACGGAAGTGAGGATGGATTGATTCATTGCCTTAAAGAAAACCAACCCTGCTCCATTGGGAGCGATACGTTGAAGAATCAAACAAGCCTGTTATTCAATGACGAGCTTCACGATGATGACCCATTCTCACCAACCGATTCCGACGTTGAAGAAGCCAATGTCGACTTCAACCTGCTTGACGATAACTTGGATGAAGATGATTTTGTAACGATTGATTAACGAACTTTTATGCGAAACAAAAATATTCTAGAACATCAAACGTGTAGTTTTCAAATAAGCGCCCCCTCTCTAATAAGCGCCCCTCTCTAATAAGCGCCCACCCTAATATCTCAAAAATTAAATAAGCGCCCAGGGCGCTTATTAGAGCGTTTACGGTAATCAACTTTTATTCCATTTGTAAACCTTAAAGAATCAGAATAAGTCAAAATGATCGAAACGTTCAAACAATTTACCAGGTAATCTCGTGTTGGCCATAACTTTTCGGCTGCAATGCCACTAACTGGACTTGAACTACCTTTTGGATAGAGAACATCACTAAAACATTAAAAAGTGTTTTACAGATCAGCGTATCAAAGTATTCTAGTCTATTAGTAGGGTTGTAAAAAAACAATTCGAAAGTGGAGGGGTAAAAGTTGGTGAGTAGAAAGGACCGACATTATGGTTGGAGCCTACTAACAAACATCTTCTTGTCTTTCTTTATAAATCCGCTCCATGAAATGACGATTCCTTATGACGATTCCTTATAACGAGCCCAGTTTTGTTTCCATCCAGGTTTTTTTTAATAATGGGAGTTTATTGACATGTATGACAAATGTAATAATGTTTATTGACACTTGCAACCCCAGTCAATTGATGTCAAAAACTTGTATAGAATTCGTTTAAGAATTTATGTAACATTTCGATGGTGAGTCTGTGACCTCATTTAAAGATGATACCATCTCGACATAAAAAAAACCCCAGCTCTCTGCTCAAGTAAACACAGTAGCATCTTATGAGTTTCAAAATTAGTCACACCAACAACAACGTGAATTAACAAATCCAGTATGATTAAATCATTTGAGCTTAGCACTCAATTTGAGAACTGACTCAAGTAAACACAGTAGCATCTTATGAGTGGAGTCAGTTTCGAAATTGGTCACACCAGCAATATTGTGAATTGACAAATACAGCATGATTAGATCAAATGAGCTTAGCATCCAATTTGAGAGCTGATTTCAGCATAAGGGGTTGTTTATATGAGAGCCGAGCCAGCCCGTTTGCAGGGCTAGCCCTCTAGCCGGGCTGGAAATTTTTTCTGTTTATTTGAAGCGGGCTGGCCCTGCAAACGGGCTGACCTCTTTTTCATGCAAACCAAGCGGGAAAATTTAAGCGTCAGAAAGAAAGATTTGCAAATTTTAACCCAATCAAAATCTGTGTATTTGTAACGAGGCTAGCCCGTTTGCCGGGCTGGCTCACCTGAAACTGTTTACATGGGATTTTTTCAGCCCGCTTGCCGAGATCTCGGGTAAAATAGCCGAGATCTCGGCAAGCGGGCCAGCCCTCCTGTTCATATAAACAAAATTCTTAATTACTTTTAAATTACCATGAAGGCGAGATCTCGGCTAAAGGGCTAGCCCTGCAAACGGGCTGGCTCGGCTTCCATATAAACAGCCCCTAAGTCAAATATACGATTCATTGTTAAAGCCATGAATTCGGCACAGCCCTTCATTACTGTTTCATAGGGAATCATTCTACAAGTATAAGTCCACCGTTTAGGATGAGGTGTGGATGAAATCAAAGATGAAGAAGGATACCTTTTCACAACCCAACAACCTTGAACAAGAACAGCATACTGTATCAAACCCTTCAAGACCACAACATCTTCCAATCCACCACCCAGAAGAGTACACAACTGAGTAAACTGTATGACTTTTGCTAGCAAAGAAAACATGTGCGAAAATATACTCGGCGGGCGAAACTGTCAATAAGTCAATGTGACGAAGAGCACTGCCATTGAAATAGTGTGTAAATTTCTATAAAACTGTACACCTTCACAGTGATTTTTCAACAAATTTGTTGACTGGTTATACAGAAAGCTTGTAACGAAGACTTCACAGGGGAACGGGCTGATAGCAGTGTCACCAGGCATGTGGCTGGTAGAATTTGTGTTCTTCCAGATTGGGATGCCATTATGCCACTGCTGCTGTTTAAGAATTAAAGATGTCTTGTGTTTCCTGATTCCTCTTGCATGTATATACACATTACAGGAATTTATGCAAAGTTCAATGTGTATAGCAAATATTGTCCATTCATATTGAAATTCAAAAGTTTTAAAGTGACTGGTATAATATAAAAACAGACTATTTTCAAATCCGTCAAGCAGTTCTTGTATTCAAATGTTTCATATAGTGACATTCACCTGTGATTAGTAAAGCCTTTATTTGATCTGCCAACTCCATGTCCTTCAGTTTGAGTAAGGATAAAACACCATGAGGAAGAGCTGCAGGAGCGCTAAAAACATTGTAATTTTTTATCAGCACACCTTTCTTGTAAGAAATCATGAAGATCCTCTCAGTCAAAGAGTTTCCTATGTAAAGATAATTTTATAAGAACTGAAAGACCACTTTAAAAAGTTACTTTGACCACAAAATAAGTTCATTGGGAAATTTTCCTTAAACATCCACTTAAGCATACCTGTCATCAGGCTTCTCAGTTGGTGCTAGTATTTTTAAGTAATCCCTAAAAGGGAAAAGCTATACTATTAAATAGCAAAATCAAATGATAATTTCACATTCATCATCAGACTAAACGGTATTATAAATCACAAAAGAATTAGATGAACATGACTGATTTGCAAAGTGGAATCTAAGCACAGAGCTGCAGGCATTGTACATTTTTCATGCACAAGCATTATTTTCTCTAGAACACCAGGCCATAAGTTGGTCATAAATTCAAACACTATCCCGTATCTCTCTTGATTCTTTTATTCACTCCCTACCATAAAGGAGAAAACTCTCATAAGTCCTTATAAAAAATTGAATTAAACTATAAAGCAATAGAGTTTCAGTAAGTGATGCTTTGCTCTTGGTGAAAAGGTTATTAGTCCGAGATTAGAATATTCCCAAAAGACTGAATACCTTGACGTAGCAGTGAACTCAGGGGATTCAAAGTCCGTTTGGTGACAATACAACAAGTTCTGCTCCATTTTTGATCGACGATCCTTGGAAAAATACAAAAACAAATTTTTGAAGAAATGCTTCTTGTGAATTATTTTCAATTGTAGAAATTACAGATAAATACAAATATTAGCCCAGTTTGATTTTCCATATTTCAATAATTTACCTTCACTCACTTGCTTGTTGCTCTCTGTCTAAGTACATGAAAGTCAATAGGACAAAAAAATGACTATTTGTCCCACAGCCCAAAAATTCAAAGTGTGCAAAAGGGGAAAAAAGTTAAAACATTATCTAACTGTTCTTATCACTTCGATCAATCACAATTGTTATGGGAATAACATTAGGAACAAAGGAAGGAAATCTTAAAAGAGAAATTAGTCTGACTTGTGTTTTACTCTGAATTTTCATTATACTAAGTAACAAACAGTAGTCTTTTAAAATCAGATTTGAATTTCCAATTTGTAACTGCAATAATTTATGCAGCACAATATGGGGCACAAGAGAAAGACAAAAGAACGGGAAATCTATTAACGGCAAGGCATGAAATAAATCATGCTTAATACAAGTATTAAGCAAGGGAAAGTTGTTCTTTGGAATATGAAAATGTTTACACTAACTTTTACTGCAACCTTTTGCTATTTGTAAGATTTATTCTAACATTTCAGATGATTTGATACCATCGTTTTTCACCCTTTTTGACATTTTTGAAAATTGATGTTTTAGTTTTTTTGGTCAAAACTTTTGAACCAATGAAGTAAAATTAAAAAGTAATACACCAAATTTTAAGTTAGGCTTTCCTCTAAACGATTCAGAAAAAATATTTGAAATTTTTTTTTTCTGTCACCTGCAATTTCGAATCAAAAAGGGTAACTTTTTTCTGGAGCACCAGGTATGAAACAAAAATTCATCGAGGAAAAGATCAAATTAGTTTGTTTACATTCGGCTGAAAAAACTCCATTTCAATCCAATTCTCATCAAGATGCTCCTTTGCACGAGTATCTTCCCTTGTTTCCTTTTTTATGTTGGCTTGAACTTTTGCAAATCGAAGCTGCATAAAAAGAAAAAAGCTTCAATAAGAACAAACTAAAAACTGATTATGCTGATAACAGCAAAAATGCTTTTAAGAACATGTTTCAGTATAACAGTCGTTGGAATCAGAGTATTATGACAATGTTCAGTAATATTCATTTAAAACAAACCACAATCATAAACATTTTATGTTATAAAAAAATAACAAAACAGAGTGTGCAGGACAAGATTTACTTGAACAGGCTTTGCATTTGCCACTTCATCATCACTTTGACTTTGATCTAAGAACAGCATGATTCAATTCAAGAGCAGGCATGAGAAAAGCATGTCCCTCACACAAGCATTACGAACAAATGTAAGAACATAAAGGGAAAAATAAACATAAACATAATTTACATCATCCACATAAGTTAGGAATGATCATGTCTAGAAATATGGTTCAGGGTTTCAGCTTTGTCATTCTCAGTAACATCTAATTATATCAGCTAATTGTAAACACTTCGGGTTTAACTGAAGAAAATGCCATGAAAGTTTGTATTTCTATGAAGGGGAAAACGTTCACCTAAAGCAACCTGTACTTTAGCAAGACTAAATATAAATTATTTAAGTCATATGGCTTCAGGACATCTTGCAATTGCATCATTAGTCACAACATTATAGCATGTTTCAAAAAAAACATTCTGAAATTGGAGAAACTTTAATGAAAATTTGAAGTACTTTTGAAATTTGGTCCACTTATTTTGTCAAATTACTTTGGCCAAATCCAAAAAGTAACTCCTAAATTCAAAATCAATACCCTTCAACAGGGTGGCCACTTTTTTTGCCATTTTCCCTGACTTTTCCATGACTCTCAGCAAATTTCCCTGACTAACCCTGAGCCTGTCAAAAAGACACTGCCACTGATTTTCCTGTTAACATCATAATAGCTAAGAAAGATTCTTCTAATAGGTAACACAAGCCTCAAAATTTTCCCGACTTTTCCCTGACTTTCCCAATTTTCTCGTTTTGCTGACTTTTCCCTGACTTTTTGGGCTGATTTTCATTTTCCCTGACTTTTCCAGGTTTTCCAAGTTTTCCAGATCGCTGGCCACCCTGTTCAATGGCACTGTGTAAATTTCTGTGAAAATTGAAGAACTTTGGTGGCATTAGGGAAGTTCATAACTTAGTAGTAGTTGTAGAAATAAGAAGAGAAGGAGGAGAAACAATGGGTGTCGTAAAGTCAATAAACATAAGTAAACCATAAAACTATAATACCTTGCTCAGCAGCAAGTAAAGCTTCAGCGGCCTTCTTATTATTTTCTTCAGCCTTGTCGAAATAACTGAAACCAGGACGTAGTTGCACAATACCTTTCACCGGTGTGATGTGAATAGCACCTGAAAATACAAGGCAACGGAGAGCCTATTTACATTTGTCTAACATCTAACATTTTCGTCAATTCGATTTAATCAAAAGTTGGGGCTGTAGTGAACGGCTTCATAATGAGTAAAAACAGTTGAAAGAATTCTCAGAATTGTGTTCTAATAGGTTTATTAATGTTTACAGTATCAGCAGTTTCGATTTCAGTAACCTCTTAGTTTTGGGCAACCATTTGCCCATATTGACCATCCAAATTCCTCATTAAACAACCTTGTATCTTTGCTGAATATACACAACAATCAATTATTAAGAAGCATATGGAAAAACAGCAATGATGACAGAGTGAACTAAACATGTCACCTCGTTTTCCAGTTGGAATTTAGTTAGAAAGGAATTCTACTTCCTATGATACCATTCGAAAAAATTTGATAGACAATTACATTATCAGCAGATTAAAACGCAAGATCTGTTTATGTGCTCAGATAGTTTTCCTTTTTTATTAATTTATCAATCCAAAACTTCCTAAAAAATACATTCTTCATATTATTAGCTTTAGGTTTACTAGTAATCAACCTAGCTGTTACAGATGGGAAATCATCACCATCAACACAAACCTGACTGAAGATATAACTTGAAATGAATACTACCTTTGAAGGTGCTACGAATAAACAACTTCAAATTTCCCATAGCACAGAGTAAACCATTTACTCTAGTGAACACAGTATGGTTTCCATGAAATCACCACTTAAGGATGATTTAATTTTTAGGTTTAAAACACAAGTAGGCAAAAACAAAAAAGTGGAAAACAAGATCCTAAAAAATCCTACCAAAAATATTGATTTTCTTTAGTAACTTTTACTTGAATCTTACAAAAGTTCATGCTGACGACAACACAGCAAAAAAACAATACAACATAAAAAAGGAAGCAAAAAGCACTGAATGTTGTGTGGTGAACCAGCTACTTGTTGTGTGGTGAACCAGCTACTCAATTGCTTGGACACTAAGTTTCATAAACTGAAGTTACAAAAAACAGTAAAACTCACCATTGTTGTAAATAGCTGCTGCATATTTATGATTTGTTTCTGTTGCCCGCACAGAGGACAACGTCTGACGGTCCATTATCAATCTAAAGGCAAACTTATTAAATACTTATTAAACTTATCAACTTATTAAATAAACGGACAGAAATCATAGCAAAATGTCGACATCGCCTAAAGTATGAACTATTGAGACACCGATATGACGCCAACATCACGTAACGTCAAATGGAAGACAACGCATTGTATTTTTCGAGAGTAAACTGTAACGTTTTTATTTGGCTGAAGATTGTCCACGAAAGTGGGCATGAAACTTTAAGTACCAATAAAAAACTGTCTTCTTTACCTATGATAAAGCTCTTTTACGAAATCGAGCACTGTTAGAATCGATAAGAAGAATACTACATAATGAGTTTTGTGGAATTCTTACTGTAGCTATTCTGCATACATTCAAATTGGTGTCAATGGACACCAACTGTTCAAATTATCATTCAGATTGCAATTTGCAAAACCAAAGTATTCTGGAAAAATAAAAAAAAACTTGTAATTAAGCGATTTTCAAATGAAGCATTGGTTTACGATCATTTATGCCTTTTATTATCTATAATTATTGTCTTTTTATACAAGACAACCTCCCAATGGGAACATTGTTGATAAATCACTGCAAAGAAATATAGAGGATGTTTCAATAAAATTGTTCTTTATCACAGTGACTTTTAGATGATTTTGCCCATTGTGTTATCAATTATGTTAAAACTGATCAACAAGATATCAATCAAGATGTTTAATTTTTTTCTTCTGTGTCACAATAAAATAGAAACCTTGATTTATTTACCGGTGTCTCTGTCAGTCCGTCCATCTGTTACACACGGGTACTGGAATTCTTCACCCCTTTGTTTAACAGCTGTCATTGCTAACTTTCAAATTTATAGTTCAAACTCAGATATTAAAGCAAAAAATTGGAAGATAGATCTTTAAAAACAACATTAGAAAACAGGCTAAACAAGAATTAGTTTAAATAGTTTAATAGTTTTATTTGTTTTCTATCAACAAATTATTCCATGTGCATGAATATTTGATGTGTAATTAATTGCTACAAAAGTTTTCATCTCATAGAAGAGAACAGCGACAGTGATACTGCTCTTCTTTGACATTTTTGTGAATAAATCAAGTGTAAAACATCTTTTGTAACCTTTTTTAGGATAAGAAGACATTGTTGTTTAAGTTTGTTTTTATTTCATTTTTCATTTTGTAACAAACGCCGCCCTCTATTAAACGCACCATCCAAAAACTGGGATTTGTAATAAACGCTAATACGGTATTGTCATTTACACAACAAGTTTTAGATTCTTCTCATATACTTTAAGTTTTTTCTCCTTCCCAATACAAACAATATAGTAGTATAAGCAAATATTCAAAAATAAATGTTTCAGAAGATGGGTAGTTTTTCAGCTTTTGTGAAGTGCACTTAAGAAAAGAGAAGAATTCAGAATAATAAACTGGGTTGTAAGGAATTGCAAAATTTCATGAAAATATCTCCTTAATCACATTCTTTTAACTGATGAGTACCTTCAGTCAAAAAAGTTTAGGGTCAGTGAATTCATGAAATTGTTTTCAATGATTCTATCCTTGTCATGTATATTGAACCACATTTTTCTTGCACTTCGTACCTTGGTGAATGATGATAACGAGTATCCTCACAAAAAACAGATAGGTTATGATTTACCAAATTGACTCCCAATTTAGATCTAGTTTTCATATCACGAAATTACGGTATCTACAGACATTAATTTTTCGATTATTCAAATTAGTTCATAATTCTTCATGCTCATTTGTTCAACCATTCAAGTATTTCGTAAGTAAACAAATCTAAGCAAACAAGATCTGGCACTAACTAAGAAGTTAAATGATTGCTATAATTACTATCCTTCATAAAAGCTCATAACTGATAGAAGATAATTGTCCCATATTATCGAAAAAAATATCAAAGAATGTCACATGCACACACCTGGAAAGGGTTTCTTAAAGCTTTAGTTCAACGTGATGTGTTATAATAAAAATGTTATAAATATCTATCTTTATTAAAAAACAATTTATAAATACAAATCATTAAAAATTAAAATTCAAAGCCTAGCTTCATCACATGCTATGGCAAAATCTTCGACGATGTCAGTGTTCATTCTGACTGATCGACTGCCCCTTAGACAGACCTGGAAATGAACTTTTTCAATTGTATTTTGTGGAAAACAACTTGGGGCATTTCCAAATAAGTGCAGATCACTTGGAATGAATTTTTGCACATTTTTGCAAATTTCTTTTCACAAAAATATCTTTAGTGAAAACCAAATAGTTTTTTCATTAAAACAATCAAAATTAAAACAATCAAAATTAAAATTAATGCATAATAATGCATAGTTTTTACCTTCTTCAAGTTGAAAAAACTTATAGACACATTTCCTTCAAAAACCTTTTTTCAACGTAATATTTGGGTGGTACTATGGTTATTGCCATAGAAACGGTTGTGTATCAATGTTCATTTGATGTATGAAATGCATTGAATGCAAAATACACATGTTACTGCTGATTTTCTTGTAATTTTTCATGGCAACATTATTTTGTTAAGCTTATTTCAGTTGATACTATTCTGAGTTTTCGATTTTTATTTCTGTTTAAGTTAAACAAGCCCCTAAATTTAAACAAGAATATTGTAAGGATAAGGTACAAAACTTTGAGACCGGTAGACAGTTGCATCTGTCAATAATAACCACCCCTTATTTATGCTTCATTCAGTTGAAAAATGAAAATGAAAGGAAAGACAGATCACTGCACTTAACCTTACTAAAAAAAACAAGATGCCCTATTGGGCAGAAGGATTTCTGCAAAATCGAAGAAGAAAATGAGCTTTTCTTTATGTCATTCTTTAGCTTTTCATAAAAAACTGTTTGTACAATCAAGCTGAATGATTATTACTGAAAAATATATAGCTGTCATTACAAAAAAGAAAGACTATGACATTCTTGAAATTTAAGAAAAGTTTAATCCGCAATATATATTTATTAAATTTCTGATCATGTACTCCCCAAAAAACTGGAAAAAACATAATTGTCACTATGCAAAACTTGATTAACCAATAAACTTGATTATATCTTAATGGCATAATGTTCTTTATTTTGTTGGTACGAAATGATATTAAGGATTCAGTGATCAATTCCGATAAGACAATGAGTATGCACGTAAGTCAATGTAAATGTTACGAATTTAATATGTCTTGTCAATCTTCCTAACAGAATTCCTAATTCAGAAGGAGAAAAAGGAAAGCATAGATTTTAATGATACGAAATACATCTATATACATACAAAATCAACATACATAACTGAAAACAGAAATTTGTGCTTTAATTTGAGTAACAATATGTCATTGCCATCTTTTTAATTTAAAAACATGCATTACCTGAACTAAATTTCATGAAAAGATTATAAAAATTTATTCAGAAACTTAAAAAACAATAAATTTTTAATTACGTATACACGCCAGGGCATCATGAAAGCATAACTGACACAATACGAACCTTACATTAACTTCTAATAAACTTAATGAACAAAACAACATCAAATTCATATGCTTTCAGATATCACAGTGATTACGTATGTACGGTCAATCTTCCTAATTACGAAAAGACTTCCCAAACACAAAAAGTAAACAAAGATAAGGATTATGAAAAATATGACCTAAGCTTACCAAAATTAGCAAACATAACTGAAAACAGAAATTTGAGTTAAAGGATGTCCAGTATTTAGCATATACAAGTAAATAAGTAAAATAGCTAGAGAAACATCAAACATAAACTGATGCACCAGGTAGAGGGTAGACAGAACATTCTTGTATGTTGTTGGAGCTGAAGAGGAAACTGAGCTGAGCTGTATGTATCCAGAGCTTAAAAAGCAGTACAGCCCACACATGAAACAAAGGATCTTTGGTATTTAGAAAGGCTTAAAAGAATCCCCCAGACATTTTCCAAAAAAAGCATTCCTTTTCACACACTGTTTTTATAAAACATTGAGAGCTTGTTTTTAGAAAAGAATGAACGCAGTACAATCTTTGTAAGAAAATTATAAACTTCTCCCCTTCTCCCTTAAATCTTCTTTTAAATCTGTTCAATATTGATCAATCAACACGTGGAAGTCTAAGTGGGTTTCTTCGGTTTCTTCTACCATTATGCGAATGGCGTGCAAATGTGAAGTCGAAAAATACCCGGATGATCACATGGCGGAAATTCAAGCCAATAAACTGTCGCTATTGAAGTTAAGGTGGCTATATTAGCACCCTTTCGTAGAAATCGGGCATTATGCACCAATCACGATTGAGACGGCTTTTTTATGAACCAATGAAATTTAAGAAACAAAAATGCGTAGGTTTGGACAGTAAGATGAAAAAACAGAAAAACAAAGACGATCGTAAAGTATTTCTTGCTTACACAGAAATCCAAAAAACAAAGACGATCGTAAAGTATTTCTTGCTTACGCAAAAATCCAACAACTTCTTCCTAGAGAACATTTACTCATGTACTTACGATGGAAATAGTGGCTTTTGGTTGTTTCCTTGAGCTCCTCTGTCTACCGCATGTGCAATTTGTTCACCCCGTGCAAAATAGTACGTTGACGAAGAGATGTCCATTCCAAGCTCCAACTCAACCTTTGAGAAAGTTTATTAGAAGTAAAAGATAAAGTATGGCCAGGCTCACTGACTTAGCTTAAACAGATTTACCTTCTGTTGCTTGGGTTTCATCCGTGCTGCAAGGTGAGGTGTATTGTCATAGGTCATGCTTGAAGGTCGCACAGGATACTAAAAAAGAAAGGATAATTTAATGTTAAACTTTTGCTTCATTGGTATCATTGTAGTAGAATACTTGCTTCCTGTTCAGGTCATGGCTTCAGTCCCTATCCAAGCCATGGCAACAACTATAACAGTTTGAATGACTGCCATCTGCTTAGGTGGTTATTTAGTTGAGCAGTTCTGTCATAAAAACTTCCATAGCCCAAATGAGAGCTTTAAATATTCTAGGACCTCCTTCATAAGACCCTCATTGATAACAGTATTTTAAGGAACTGATGAGATCATGAAAATAAATACAGGGTGTCCAACAGATTTTCAAAACAAAATTCCAGGACATTTCCAGGAAATTTCAAAAAATTCCAGGACATTCATATAGGGACTTAAATTGAAATTTTTAAAAGAGTAAACGAAGCATTCTTTCTAAGATAGAAAAATGTAACTCAAAGTGGCTTTGAAACACAGATATAATAAGCCTCAACTCAAAAGAAAAACAAAATAAGAAAAACATATCCAGGACAAAACCTCATTTCCAGGACATTTCCAGACCTAAAAAACATTTCAGGACATTTTCAAGACCAATGGGGTACCCTGAAATACACCAGAAAAAATGCCATCACCTGAAATAAGAATAACTTTTCAGCAAGCCCTTTTGCCAAGAAGAGGTCAACCTAAACAGATAAAAAAAAAACAATGATATGAAAAAGTAGACATATCCCTGGCTAAAACTTCTAAGTAGGACTTTCATAGAGTGTCAGCTTCAACATTTTTCTGGCATTTTTTAATCAAAATTCCTGATATTTTCAACATTTTCTAGTTACTTAGTTTGTTTTGAGAACAAAGAAAGAATGAAATCTAGCCTACTACACTTTGATAACTATAGTTTTCAACTCTCTTCAATTTTTGGTGAACCTTTCATTTTATATTTTGGTCTTTGTTCAGATATTGCTTTACATACTTATCCAAAATACTGATGCCAAAAACTCAAGGTACTCTTCGACACATCGCAACTTCAAAACCTGGCCATTTTTAAATAATGAAAGTAATAAAAGCTATCATCAATTTGATGTTCTGCAATTTGGTTAAAGCACCAAAAGGCATATACATACATAAGCTGCAAGAGAATTGGAGAATTGTTACTATTGATAAACAACAAAATTATCTTTCTTGGTGTTAAGCAACATGTTATGACAGTGACCAGTTCTTAAAGAAACAGTGGATAAGTGGACATGAAATGGAATATTTAAACATTGTCCATGTTTAAAATACATCCCTCAGAATGTATTAAGAAAGTAAGCAACAGAGAATTTTTAAACCTTAGGCTCCCATCCGCAATGGTTGGGCCCGCCGATTTGCAAGTAGCAGTTGACTCACCGCCATTGCCTCAAAATGCCTGAAGGTTGGTGCGTATTTCTTCTTGAAAAGCTTGACAAAGTGGAAGTCATTAAACTCATGAGAACAAGATTTACAACATGGATAGCTTTAGCAACTGTTATGCTTAAACTTAATCTTTGTCAGATAGTCTTAATTGCCAAACAAAACTACATGGAATACTATGTTTGTACTATGCATCCTAAAAATGTATGTAAACTGAGAATAGGAAGCAAAACCCAAATCAATCATTGAGTATTTATACACAATGATTTATATAACTCATTGGCTGCCGGGCATAAAGTGCGAAAAACCAGACACATTTTTCATGTGAACAAAATAAACACATACATCTTATAAAAAACTAGCTAGTTAGCTTTATTTATTCCATTTTTGTTGCTACGGTGAAGGCCACTGTCTGTGGCTTCCCGTTATTTCACCGTGTTGTTGTGCCACAGACTGTGTGGCTTCCGGCAGGGAATGAGTTAAGAAAAAAAAACATTACACAGTTAAAATTTAAACATGTCTATGAAACAGTTACATTAATTTAGCAAAAATAGTGAATAAAACATTGATGTTACAGCATTGTTCTTTATATATAGTCAGTTCTAACAATGCCTGATATGGGATCACAGTCTATGGCTTTTCAAGATATACCACAGGATACCACTAGTTATTCTGCATGTTTTTGTGAGTAAAATTGCAGTTGCTTCCAAGCCTACTATGGTCTCCTTCCACTCAATAAGATTATGATTATCATGAAAAGACTTTTAGGAAAAATGTAACAATATAATAAGTTCTTCTTTACCGCGTCAAAGCACATAGAGGCAACAGGCACTTTTTTTACGATTAGTATAGTAGCATGCGGTGTGACATCAGTTTTAATGTATCACAGGGGAACCATTGCATTGCATTCCTAATCAAACACCTTTTTGGAGAAATATTTCGGGAGCCAATAGGGAAAACTAACGTTTTTGAGGTTGGTCACACAGGCGAGGTAGTGACAAAAAATTTGGGCCAAATTATTTGATCGACCATATCTCAGTAAAGGTTGGTCGTAGCGAAACAATCTCATGCATTTTTTTAAATCAGTTTTTCGAGCTCTACAACATGGGTGCACTTTCCAGTTGTGATTCTACGATTAGGCCACCTATAATTAATCATTCGTTCATAGTCTTCCGTGCGCATTCAGAATTAAAATTCAACAATTGCGCATCGAGTTTGATTATTTTTCTAAAGTTATAAAATCATGAAAAAATAGGATTTTTCTTCCTTTATTGTTGCAAGTCACGCGTTTATAAAGCTTTTGTTAACTTACAGAATGTCAAATTTGTTTACAGAATGCACTAAGTGCCCTTGAAAAATCCATTGGTTTATGTTCTGTATTTTATAAATAACAAGTTTTTAAAAGGAGCAATCAATAAAAATAAAATTGGAAAATAATCAAATAATCACCGCATCCCGCATCGAGATTTTTGCATAAAAAATGACTATGAAAAAATGATTAATTATAGGTGGCCTTAAATGTTTCATCATGGGGTACCCACACTAGAAAGACAGATTTGACACATCATTTGTGAAGTTAAACAAAGTAAGTTTTTCCTGAGATGCTAGTATAATATGAATACTGGTAAAATAATTATCTTATCAGTAATTCAGGCCTGATCACAAACAGTCAGACTTACTTAGGCATGAAGATAGCAAACCTGACTTGTAATCAAAAATGTAATAACAAACAATTTTTATTCAGAAGTCAACAAATCAATTGACTCGTTCACAAAACCACAGCAGATGAAATGGTAACCAGCCTTTATGAACAACTGATTTTTATTTAGTAAGCCAGGTGCTTTGGAGTTAATGGAACTGAAACCTCTAAACTTTAATTCAAGAAAGATTTGAACTAACAAAACAAATACAATGACACGATGCAGAATAATAAAACTAATTTGTCCAGATTCTTTTTTTTTTTTTCATTTTTGATTCTTTTTCCGCATTCTTTTGTATATATATATAATTTCTTTAAAAATATTGAGGGGAATAAAAAAATGGAGCGAGAGAGAAAATATTTTGAGTAGGGGCTCGGGGCACTCTAAGCCTACCAGCAGGGGTTTTAGGGGTCGGAAAAGTTTTCCCTAATACTTTACTTCATTTACATTCCTAATTCTAGCTTTTTAGTGTTTTAAAAACAATTTTTTTTCAACCAAAAAATATTGGAGGGGCTTAAACTAAATGTTTCATGTTAATAAAATCTATTATCTTAGATTGTTTGTTTTAAATTTCAATAAATTTATTCTCTGCAGAAATCTCAAATTTTAAATATGATGCATTTCAACACCACAATAACATATAACATCGTTAGTTAAATTGACTTTAAAAAATTGTTGACCTTCAGACAACACAGGAATAAATTGATTGCATGTCATCATATCTGTCAGCATAACTAAAATGACCACACATCTGCTAATTCACTTACAAGCAGGCCTGGCAAATTAATCAATAGATTTGTCATCTTTCCAGGATTAGGTTAATGAAATTTGGATTTAAATTTAATTTTTGGATGAGAAAGGGTGCATAGGATGTTTGATTCTCTGTTAAATCTTTTAGGATATGTCTTGCTTATCAATAGAATCAGATCTTTCATTTTACTACTTTTATGGTACATGTAGGGGGTTGACCAAAGATGTCACTTTCTTGCTGCTTATAACACACACAATCTCATACATGTTTGATCAACAAGTTCTACAACATAAAGTCACTTTCTTTTCAAGGCTCTAACTCTGGAATCTCCTGCCTTTGGAAACACTTTGCCCTAACTTTAGACAGCCTTTCTAACATCAGACACACATAGTAAACAGTCTCGTCTAATTAACATACTCAACCAAGTCACAAGAAATATTAAAATATGTGACGTTCCAGGAGATTTTGATAACAAACGATATTAATGTTAGTTATTAACGAAAATATCGGAAATAAAACAAGAGAATTAACAATAATATCAGTATTGTCAATGAAAAAATTGCCAGGCGTGCGATTAATTAATAAATGTTTCAGTTTCTTACTTCTTTAACAACGTGGTCTTCATCTTTGCTGCCTCCCATCTTGATTGTTGACATGTTCTCGATCTTCATGGCTTTCATAGTAGCTACTAACTTTAAAGGACTATGGCAAGTGAGACAAAAACGCACTCCTACTTAGAGCTCTTTTACTTTAGGTGGCTTCCCCTTTTTTGTCGTTAACTAACAGCATGAAGGAGCTCAACATGAGCTGCTGATGATGCAGAAAACGGCATAACACCGGACTGGACTGGTCAACGGCAGCAACCATACTAAAAATAAATTTCATCTACATACGATCATAAGTTTACATATTTGAAAATGTCTCGGCTTTTAACATTAAGACCACAGGTATGGCTATTTAAGCTTTTCTTATGATGATCCAGTTAAAGGTTTCACCATAGTTGAAAACATGTGTTTGTTGTCCTTCTAGAGAAAAGCTTAGGATTTTTAGCTTCTTTAGAAATGTTTTGAATTAAAAGAAATGTATAAGTGGGAGGTTTAAAAGTTTGAGGAAGAAAAATCCTTCAGTTCTAGAGATTTTTCCATTATAAAAACTTGATTTTGTTGTCTCTCCTAAAACTTGGTCTTGGTGGTAATGTTCAAATGAATCTTTCTGAATTTTTTTGCTGCCACCCAAAACTTTATTTAAAGGCCCTCTATATTAGCATTTCCAAAGATTGCCGTGTAAAATCCTGACGTCATAAAAAAATTCGAAAAATAACTCAACTTCAACAGTTATTATCTTTCTTTTGGATCGCGCTAGCCGATTCCAGTTTTTTTTATTGTTTTCCTTGATTTTTTGGCTTTCCGGTGATATCTAATTTGCCCAGTATGCTATTCGGTGAAATACTTAATTTACGGCTGAGAAATGATCTGATTTGCCGGTTTTCCTGCCTGTGGCCACGAAAATATTCGACCAGGAATCACTTTGATGTTCAGCGTGGTGGATTGGCTTGTTGAATTGATGTCAAACTTTGTAGTTTATATAAGAAAAGGCTGGGAAATCCAAAAATCGCCCGTAAAAGTTGTTGCCGATAGTCCTTCTATGACATTTCATTAATTTTCTGCTATATCAGTTTCAATTTTTTCGCTCGAAAAAGGTTTTTTCTTTTATGGTACAAAAATGGACACTTTAATCCTTCCTCTTTCCAACTATGTAATTATTTTCCTGTAAATATCACTCAATCCGGTGAGGAAAAGCACCTCAAAGTTGGATGTTTCACCCCTGATTGCAATGTTTTCCTTTTTCGCAAAAATATGAAAGATTGAAATTTCAAAATGGCAGATTTTGGTATAAATAAACGTTTGACAGGAGTAAAATAAGTTGTATGTTCATCACCTTTGTTTTTAGATGATCCATTATTGATATATTTTATCATTCACAAAGCCTTTACTTTCCCTTTAAATATATCTATATATTAATAGCCGATTCTCTGTTTGTTTGTTTGTAAGTCACGCAAAATGGTAGATTGAGTTGTGAGCGAAATTATTTCTTTATTTGTCTGCGACGTGAAACTAACTGATTAAACATTTTGGACAAAAAGCAGCAGTGGCAGAACGTGGCAGCATATGCGGTTTGCCAGTGTATCCTAACGGTTTCCTGACTGTCTAAGACGGGTGAACTTTTTTTGAGCAATCAAAATGTTTAAAAACCGATAGGTGAAAAAAAAGAGAATCTTGAAACAAAATATTTTTTTTTTTGCTTTTGTCTTAATAGTTGCCTTAATTTCTTTTAATCGCTTTCTTTTAATCTATTTTAATCAGATCGAACGTTTTTTTTTATTATTCACTTTATTCATTTAGCACGTGCCTTTTTTTTCTCTCCTCCCGTGTGATCTTTTTAAAAAGAGAAACCATTTCCCCCTTACGTTTGATAGCACCCATGTTAGAGCGCGTATTTTTTTTAGAACAAAAGTTAATGAAAAGTTGAAGTTTTCTCTCTATACGTTTTGAGTGTATTGTTACACTGATAAAAGATTGGTTTTTCCAGAGGTTGTGACTTCGAATCTGCTTCTGGTTGAACACAAGTTGTACGAGCCGTTTATAAGGAAATTTTACGTTTATTGATACAGTGATACAGAGCAGGTGGACATGGGCGGCGAGCGACGCCGCCTTGGCGGCTATCTATGTATTAATAGCTGATTCTCATGTCTGTCTGTCTGTCTGTTTGTTTGTTTGTAAGTCACGCAAAATGGTAGATGTGAACTGCGAAAGAGAGTCACCAATGTAAGATCACACATAAATCATTTCTCTTCTTGTGTACGACGTCAGTGTGAAACCATTGTATTGAGACCCTAATCGAATGCGACGTTTAGGGAAAATTATCTCGGTAACCAATAGGGATAACTGACGTTTTTTGGGTCCGCGATACAGGTTATGGGGTGACGAAAAAATTTAGGCCAAATTTTTTTTTGCGACGGGTGTGTGACGTCATCAAAATCTTTGATCGACGATATCTCTGTAACGGTGCGTCATAGACATATGATCCCATACATTTTCTTGCTCAGAATTTCGAGATCTACAAGATGGTAACACTTTCTATTGTCAATTCCTTAATTCCATTTTCCGTGAACTCTTTGGGAGGTGACACAACGCAATCTGAACCTGGGCCGCGAGCGACGCCGCCTTGGCGGCTAGTAAATGATATATTAATGATTTATAATATTTATAATAAAATAGATTTATAATAAAAAATGTTGTTTATTAATAAATTTAATATCTTACCGAAATTAACTGTTAGTTGTCTGTAGACCCAGATGTATCTATTATCAATGATTATTTATGTCTATTAGTCAGTTCGCCCAATGAAAAACAGAAACCAATGGAATTGGATTTTGATATTATAACATATACATGTTTTCATGATACGTCTTGTTTGCCGTCTCTTGATTTTACCCAGTTGCTATTTGGAGTACATCTTGAAATTCACTAGTATATATAACCACCACACACCATATTTACTTATTTTCTGTTTAAACAGAGTCAAAAGTTGTCAGTTGCCCCCATTTCTTGTATTGTAACTACTTGAAATGTGCATTTTGTCGTGATTTTACCCCGTTGCTAGGGAAAATTTGGGGTAAGCCTTGAAGTAATGTGTAATTTGGTTCCGCAAACTTAATGTTTCTTTGCTCCACTTTAGTTTGAAGTAGTAAAGTATATGTTTTTTGGAGCTTCTGCCTGTAAATTCTTGTTTAGCCCTATTTTATGTGTTGTTGCCATGGGGGGGGATCCCTGTTGCTATGGATAGTATTAATTGAAAACAAATATTGCTCTTTGTAGTAAATGGTTATTCAAATATACGCTGAAAATATTAAGTCCAAATTATGAAGTGTTTAAAAGTTATGACAATATTCTTTAACCTTATTTTCAAGAAAAAATCCAATGTTTTGGTGCCATTAGACATATTATTACAGTTGAATACTATAGGGAAAATATCTAACAGAATGTCAAGAATTGCCCCAAATTCCCAATACTAAATTTCCTATAACTTCGGAACGGCTTATCGTTGAGAGGTGTATGACCCCTCATTTTTTTTCTCTTGAAAAGATCTATCCAATCAGCATAGTTTCATAACTTTTTGACAAATTTGATTTTTTGGTCTGGAAATGCTATCTATATATTCTTTTGCTTTGAATTTTTCAACGAATTTTTGCTAATGGCAAAAGAACTGAAGTAAACACAATATTTTGATGCTTTTTTCAATACCAACCTTTTGCTATTTTTCTGTCTCCTTTTTCTGATGAGGAAATTTAGTTGATGGTTCCAATCAGTCATAAAATTTAGGGTAACAATACTTTGATTGTGCGTTTTTATTTTTATCACACTCCTAGCAAGAGTGCATCATGATTAACCCCTGGATTTTGATATTTGTGAGAAAATAGATGAAGTATATATCACATTTTTTCATCATGTATTGGAAAATATAAGAAAATGTATTACTGGTTAACTCATGTCAAGTTACTATCTTTTCAATTTTTGTTTTACCCACGGAGTCGCTGTGATCATTCAGGGGATCAACCATTACTTTTTATTTTAAAGTTTACCTCCCGTAAAAAAAAGTTATGTTCAAGCCATTCAGAATGTGTAACTATAAAATAATTTTAAAGTTTATTTTCATAAATCGGACAAAGTTAACTTGTGTATTCATCTCGTGATGTTCATTAAGGACGCCATTTTTATTTACAAACTCGGGATGAAATCCGATTGTGACATCAGAAGGTTGCTCCTGATAAATTTTTGGAGGAAGTTTCCCCTGTGAAAGCGTATTAGTAGTTTATTGAAATGTTGAAAAAATTAACATTATGTGAGAACTTTGATGAAATTTTGAAAGATCCTTGTTTTGATTGAAAAAACATAAAAAATTCTGACCTCAGCCCTGCTAACCATTGTTTAGTATTTATATTAGGAGGGAATGTCAGTTTCATATTTGTCGATTTTGTCCCTTCATAAAATCACAACTCCACTAATCAGGCTGACAATTTATCATATTTGAACAAGTTGATTTTTATGAGGTTTCGCTAGAATAACCGAGATCTCCGCAAACCAAGCCAGCATGACGGATTTCTCTACCTGGTGAACACCCTTTGTACAATTCTCTTTTATTGAGCATTTACTTTGAAATTTTTCTCTTATTTCTTCAGAATGCAAATGTTACAAAAAGGCACTATTTCTTTAAGCTTCCAGTAGCCCTTCAAGTAGTACTGAAATCCTAACAAATTTCCGAATTTAGGTAGTTGAGGCAACCACTAATATATATCTACTGTAAAGAGAGAAACTTTTGCAGGCAGAAACGTTCACGTTTTTGGCACTTTTTCATGAAAGTTTATGCCTTTGGAAATTTTAAAACAACAAAGCACAAAAGTTTTTTCACGCGAAATCGTAGTTAATTTCAAAAAACACTTTTTCTTCGATTCGCAAAAGTTTTTTTGGAGAAATCTTTTCGTGTCTAAGCACATCATCAGGTAAAAAATATATATATATATATATTTTTTACCTGATGATGTGCTTAGACACGAAAAGCTTCGTATTTTATTTTTATTTTTAATAAATGCAATTTTTTAAAAAGTTCGTCTTTTCATTTACTAATGAATTATGGCAAGTTATAACTTACGAAAGTTTAGTCCATAAATTTTGCGGGTTTTTTTGGCACGCAAAAGTTTCTGCCTGCAGAAGTATGCAGACGCTGATTTTGTAATTCCCTTCAATTTTAAATTCCCAAACCTATAATAACAAAATGGTTCATGCACTCCTTTTATGTTGACATGGTAACAAAATGCAACAACACCTTGAAGAATGTTTATGTGCACTTTAGTCTATCTACCACATCGTACATTTCTCGTGGCAACTTTCCCGAGAACTTTAATCAGTAGTGTTTTAATTCCTTATTCATTTTATAGTTGTTATTAGCTTCATTGTTATTTGTTCTGCTTCATGTTATTTTATTCTTTCTTTCTTTTAATTTTTTTTTTTTTTTATTTCTACACGTTGTTTGCTGCAATGCTGTGGGCACAGGTTAAACCCAACCCACCGAAATAAACCTAAAAACCTAATTTATTCTTAATTTTTGGATGTTCATAATATGCTCTTTTTCATAACTTTCTTTGACTCCTATTAACCGCTTCTCTTACTTTCCTCCATCCCTGTTTTAGAAATATAAGGTGTTGCATAAGACAGATTTTAATCATCATCAAAACATCAGTTGTGTAGGATTTTTTACAAATTGTACACCAATCCATTGTTCTATCAATTATGCCACATTTTGCCATTTTACCAAAAACAAATCTGCAAGTTTTCCTGACTTGGATTATAGTTTTAATGCAGTCCAGGAGAGAAGTAAAATTTACTTTTTAATGGTGTCATGTGTTTGATATCGGGTCTTTTTTTTAGTTAATCAAACATGGTTTAAGGAATCATGCTAGACTCCTTAGTTCTCAGGTAACCTTGATTTTTTCCCTCCATTGCAGTACTTGAATTATCTGTAATTAGCATCAATGTGAAGATTCTTTTCCTTTTGTATTTTTGCCAATTTGGGACCACCAAACCACTAGAAAGAACTTGGTATAGCTTAAATGGAATCTTACAAATTTAATAAAGTTGATAAACTCTGTTTCATTTAGATTCCTATTAGTCACTTTGACAAGAACACATACCTGCCGTACGAGAAACTCAGCAGTAACTTAAAAGTGGTGAAAGATAGGTAAATGTTTTATGTTTATGGTTATGGGTGACTTATTGTACCAACCCTATTGCTTTAACTACAATAATGATTAGTACAAAATTATAAGGCGATTCAAAGTCAGTAACCGAAACAACACTGCTGGTATCAACTTTTCATTTGTGATGTCTGATTAAATTGCTTTTGTTTTTTCTGAGATGGCAAATTGCTGCTTCTTTTATTTGTAACAGCACTTGTATGAACATGCTGTATCAAGAAGAAAGTTAGAATCGGTTTCTGAATCATGGATGTGTTTATGTTTTAGACTTAACCGACCATTGACTATGTCCGAAAAAGTATTATACAGTCATCTTGATGATCCAGTCAACCAGGTATAGCAACATTTAAAACTTAGAATTTGTTTAGGAGACACACAGACCATTGACCAGTAATTTCTTAGTATATGTACTATGGTTTTAACATTTACATATCTTCTCTTAGGATATAGAAAGAGGAGCTTCGTACCTTAAACTACGTCCTGACCGAGTTGCTATGCAAGATGCCACAGCTCAAATGGCTATGTTGCAGTTTATTTCCAGTGGTTTACCGAGAGTTGCTGTTCCTTCGACAATTCATTGTGATCACCTTATTGAGGCGCAAGTTGGTGGCGAAAAAGATTTAGCTAGAGCGAAGGTTATTGTTCTTTTTAGGAGGATATTAAAAATATTGGCATAGCCAATAACATTGGACCAAGTCTTTCTCTTGATTTTTCAGTGATTAGCAGCACTGGTTATGTCTTTGCTAACTTGTTCGTTCTGATTAATCATAGAACTTATACTTAACAGGATATTAATCAAGAGGTTTACAACTTTTTGTCAACTGCTGCAGCGAAATATGGTGTTGGTTTTTGGAAACCAGGATCCGGCATTATACATCAGGTATGTCCAATAATTGAAGTCAAGACATTATTATAATCAGAAATCAACATGGATGATCAATTTTTGTATGTATATTATACTCCTAACAAGAAACCAAAGTTAGCCTATAATATTAATTTTAAAAATATGATGGCATTCCTTAAAAACAATCTTTACAATTCTTTCGAAGTGATAATCAGAGAATTTACTTAAATGATTTTATTTTTTTGTATTTGTATTTATCAAATTTTTATACAGGATGACCATTTCAGATTATATACAAGTATATTATACAAGTAAAATTCTGTTATCAATATGGGTCCCGTTGAAATTAAAAATGTTAAATAAACGTAAATATTAATGTTAATAAATAATTGTAAATATGTTAAAATATGACCCAGAGTCTGTTGATGAAGTTTTGTGCAGTATCTAGTGTTAGAGTACTCAAGCTTGCTTTGTACATGCACAATAATGACAGGACAAGTAGTTTGTTTCAGGTACCTTAATATCATCACCCTCATCAAGCCTACCCTACAGGTTCTAGTTGGTTTTGTAATAAAATTGTACTTTACATTGGATATTGCTTCTTTAAAGAATACTGCACAAATGTTCTGACTGTTTTTTCAAACAAACAGTAAAAGTTTTAAATATTTCCTTGAAGAGATTGCTTGTGGAGCTTTATGGAAACTTCTGAAATAAGTGTTTTTATTCTAGTTGTTACATAACAACACTTTTGCTTTTTAATAGATCATATTGGAGAATTATGCGTTTCCAGGATGTCTTCTGATTGGCACTGACAGTCACACAGTGAACGGCGGTGGACTTGGTGGTGTTACCATTGGAGTTGGTGGTGCTGATGCAGTTGATGTTATGGCTGGAATTCCATGGGAATTGAAGTGCCCTAAGGTGCCCAAGTTTGTTAGAGGTCTTACCAAATCACACAAGCATTTTCTCTATAAATTCAAAAATTGATACCTATTAAAAAAATATAACTATATAAAACTACATACAGTGAAGAGTTTTAATTTGTATCAAATTTCGTTTTTAGATGATTGGTGTGAAGTTAACAGGTACTTTAAGTGGATGGACGTCACCAAAAGATGTCATTTTAAAAGTTGCTGATATTCTAACCGTGAAGGGTGGTACAGGTGCTATCGTAGAGTATCACGGTCCTGGTGTTAGATCAATTTCCTGCACAGGTGCTCTAGAATTCTTATTATTTTTCTAACTTTTCTTTCCCAACTATGTGTTTCATGTGAATGTAAACCCTAAAGTGTACATTATGTAGGTGAATTTTTGTGATGTGATATGTAGTCTCTAAAGATCTGTTTTTATGAATCCAAGCAAAAATGCTGTAAATGCCTATTTGCAGGTGTGATTGAACTTTGCTAGACAAAAGAGTCCAATTACTGATGCTCTGAAAGATAAACTCACTGATTATTGTCACATGAATCATATAGACACTTTCTGACAGCAAACCGTTTTGATTCCAAGATCGTGAGATAGGAAAAATCCAAGTACTTAAAAGTCTTTCTTAGCAGTAGCGAGTTTATCTGAGCGGTTTGCTATCAGTACCATGAATATGAATGGATATTCAAAAGTTCTAAGCAAAGAGAATGCAAGAGCACGAGGATGTGTTGGTCTTGTTTGGAATAACTCAATAAATTTTCTTGTGAAAATCTATTCATTTTCACGTTTAGGTATGGGGACAATATGTAACATGGGTGCAGAAATTGGTGCCACCACCTCTATCTTCCCTTTCAACGAACGAATGAGCAAGTATTTACATGCAACGGGTCGTTCTGACATTGCAACATCCGCTGAACAATACCAAAGCCTATTAGAAGCTGATGAAGGTGCCGAGTACGACGAACTGATCGAAATCAATCTGTCTGAAGTGAGTGGTTTTCGACTGCAGTTTGGAAAATAAGAGCCTGTCATAGAAGCTCCTAACACAATAAGGCTACATTTTCGAAAAGTCACATTGGCTACGAGAATCATGCAAATAGTGTTTGTAATTCTATAGAAATGTACTCCTTCACTGAGAGTCTCTTAAAGCCGTTCTTAGCATTATCCTGTTTTACACAACTGGCTAGTGTGAAAGCCTTCATATTTGATATTTTCTTTTTCCAGTTGGAGCCTCATGTTAATGGTCCCTTCACACCTGATCTCGGAAACCCAATAAGCATCTTGGGTGGAAATGCTGTCAAAAATGGATGGCCCACTGAAATTAAAGTTGGTATGAAAAAGACCAATAGATTTTTTGTAGACATTTTCATTAGTCTGATTTCATGAGTTGGATTAAGAAGTCAAATAAAAATATTGCCTTCAATAGAAGTTACTGGAAGGATACTGCCTATAACATTATTTTCGAGATGTTGCCCTTGCAAGAGTAACATTCCTTCTGTTTTTCCTTTTCATTTTGGTCTGGGGTTTTAGACGATTAGAACTGCAAACTTAACTTGAACGTTATTTTGGTCTATTAGGATTGATTGGTAGTTGTACGAACAGCAGTTACGAAGATATGGGTCGTTCAGCTAGCGTAGCTAAGCAAGCATTATCACATGGAATCAAGGCTAAGTATGTGAACAAGTGTATTAAAGCATTTTAGGTTTTTCGTCAATCCGAGTGGAATAAGTTTTTTTTTAGCAATTGACAGTTACTTTCTCTTCAATTATCTCAGGAAACTTTTACGGGAAAAGAAGAGAAGTGTCCGATACGTTTCTATGTTCCCGTTCATGGAATTGTTAAAGTTTTTCTAAACTTCTAAGAATTGCCAGTTCCCCTTGTTCATTTATCTCCATAATATTTTATTCAACTAGGATCATGCAAGCAGTTCCATTTACTACTTGTTGTGGGATTTACATAAGCGCTTCCTATAGTATCATTGAGAATATCATAAGAATATCAGTTTCGTTCGCCAAACGCTTTTGTTTTTTCGTTGAGATATATCTTTAATGATCTTCGCTCGTTGCATTCTGGTAGTTGTATGATGCATTAAGGTGATATAAAGGGAACTGCTACTTGAATGCCTTTCCAAAACATATTTTGAAATGTTCTCATTAATGTTTTGCCTTTTAGGTCTCTGTTTACCATCACACCTGGATCGGAGCAAATTCGTGCCACCATCGAGAGGGATGGCATTGCAGATACGTTAAGAGAACTTGGTGGTGTGGTCTTAGCTAATGCTTGTGGACCCTGTATTGGACAATGGGACAGGTGAGAACGGAATCCAATATCAGATTTGTGGAGATCTGCTTAATCCTGTTGATATTCTGGTTGTTTGTATACTCATCTCCTTCACTTAGACAAGATGTTCCGAAGGGTGAGAAGAACACTATCGTCACCTCGTACAACCGAAACTTCACCGGTCGCAACGACGCCAACAATAACACACATGCGTTCGTTACTTCTCCCGAGTTAGTGACGGCACTGTCGATTGCAGGTGATCTGTCCTTTAACCCTTTGACCGATGAATTGACTGGAGCAAACGGGGAGAAATTCAAATTGGACAGCCCCTACGGTGATGAATTGCCTTCGAAAGGTTTTGATCCGGGGCAAGACACGTACCAAGCGCCACCTGCGGATGGAGCCACTGCTCCAGCAGTGGATGTGGATCCAAACAGCCAACGGTTGCAATTGTTGACGCCATTCCAACCATTCGATGGCCAAGATTTAATCGACATGCCTATTCTCATAAAAGTGAGTTGTTACACCTTGAACACTTTGAACGTGTACCCAGTTGGGAAATTCGTTGAAAAACCTCTCTGAAGGAGTGCATTTCTATAGAAACATACGCAATATTTCAATAAAAATGCCCTTTGTCGCAGTGACTTTTTGACGATTTTGCCCACTGGGACGTTCCTCCTTCTTCTGGTCAAATGTCTAGCTCAAACCTTACAAATATGTTACCTTTTCCAAAGACAAATGTTTAATGGACTCAGAGTCATTCATATCCGTAAATAACATCTATTCAAAATACATTAGGTCCCTGGTTCTTATGTGTTTCCATCAGTTCTTCACTTTTCAATCTGTCTCAACATATTTCTTCAACACATGATGTTTTTTTTTCTTCTGTATGATTTGACAGGCGCAAGGAAAATGCACCACGGATCACATCAGCATGGCCGGCCCATGGTTGAAATACCGTGGCCATCTTGACAACATATCTAATAACATGTTAATCGGGTGAGTGTGACCTTAGAGGAAAAGTATTCTTAGTTTAACGTGTTTGAAAACTTTCGTCGTGTCGCAGTCCTCCTCCTGGGTGTTTCATGAATTCTTAGTGTTGTCCTCCTGGGTGATTACTGATATTTTATTTAGCGCTGTGAATTCTGAAAACGGCGAAGTGAACAATGTTCGAAACCAACTGACGAACGCCTATGGCGCTGTTCCTGATACCGCCCGTGATTACAAAGTCAGTGTCTTTTCATTCCGTTGTTGTTGTTGTTGTTTTTTGTGACCTAATTCAGAAATTGCTTTGCACTATTTTCCATACACATCTATTCTCGTCACTCATTGTAACGCCCGGCATCTCTTGCGCTCTTTCATTTAGTCCAAAGGGATTGGTTGGGTGGTTTTCGGTGATGAGAATTACGGTGAAGGAAGCAGTCGCGAACATGCCGCCCTCGAACCGAGACATCTGGGCGGAAAAGCGATAATCGTCAAGAGTTTTGCTCGAATACACGGTAAGAATGGTCATGCTTTTCCCATCTCGAGATTTGTGAATACATGAAGTAGTGGTCTAACGTTGCACTATTTGATTTTATAGAGACCAATCTGAAGAAACAAGGTGAGTGTGTCATATTTCCAGGAATATAAGGAGACCGTTAACATGCCATTTCACGATCACAAAACTTTGTGGTTGGAAGTCTCTTATTTTTGTTTGAATGAGCAAGGTAACAACACGTAAGAATGTTCTCGTTCACCCAAATAGAATTTGAAAAAGTTTTGACTACAAACTGTTGAACAAACCAGTCACGAAGCAATTGACTTCATGGGTGAAAACAGACAAAAATGGCTCGAGGCATAGACTGACAGCTTTTCGAACAGGACGTGATCTCTTTGCAGTTGAAATTCTCAGTGTTCTTTCATTTGAGAGATCGAGCTGTTTCAATTATTTGCTCTTTGAAACACAGTCAAAGTTTTGCCAGTAAAGCTAATGCGAAGGAGTGCATTTCTGTATAAATGTACGCACTATTTCATTACAAATGCTCTTCCTCGCAGTGATTTTTGCCTACTGGGCTGTTGTTATGTGCCTGAGAATCGTTATTGGTGTTTTACAGGGATGTTACCTCTGACGTTCGAGAATTCTGCCGACTACAACAAAGTACATCCGTCAGATAAGGTTTCACTACTCGGCTTGAAAGATCTTAGTCCTGGAAAGGTAATGTATCTCCTTTATGTATGTCTTACATTGAGTGGTTTGTTAGGAAAACGTTTTCTGTTATGTTACCAATAGTTTCTGATTTTCCTCGATTTTCCCAAATGTCTAGTGCATTAATTTTTAGGTTACTATTATTATTTTCGATTCGTCGTTCCCATAATGCAGTTATCTCCCGAGCGCATATCGTAACTACCATAATTCAATGCGACATAACAAAGGGATAACAAAGAGTGCGTTTACATGAAGGTCGTACTGAACTCAGTACGGGTTGAATTTTCAATCCTCCCGTATCGAGTTTCAATACGGGTTCTTATTTCAGTACGGTTCCTGGTCAAACCTTCAGCGGTGTTTACATGATAATGGCCGTACTGAAATTTTACCCGTGGTGATTTCAAACCTATTTCTCAAATAGGTTTGAAATTTCGATACGGCTTGGAAAGGTGTGAAAGTTTTCACATTTCATTGTTTTATCATAAAATGTGTTAACAAGCATGCGCATATTAATTAAATTTTGCTGACACCTATGAAACAAAAATACAGAATGTGCTAAATTTATTCCATTATGCACAGAAAATATTTCTACCCGTACGGAAATCTCAAACATGTGTGATTTCAGTACGGCTCTCATGTAAATGCGCTCGTAGAGAGAACTAGAAACTAGTAAAATCTATTGTTTCGATTGTTACTCGCGAACACTCGCCAAGACCGTATCGAAATTTCTCATGTAAACAGAAGGTCGATTTCAAACCGGTTGAAATCTCAAACCGGTTTGAGTTCAGTACGGCTCTCATGTAAACGCACTCAACGAAACATATCTCACAGCTGTTAAGAATAGTGCTTAAAGTGAGCCCAAAGCAAGTGACTATAGCATTGCATTGTGGTAGTTATAGTATGTGTATTATAGTAACGGCCGATTTGGACACAATTTTAATGGAACTGTCTTTGGAAGATTTTACAACATTTGCATGATACATATGGAGGTGTTATTGTTTTTTAGCCTGTGGTATGTGTTCTGAAACACGAAAACGGTTCCGAGGACAGAATCAATCTGTTGCACACGATGAACGATGGTCAAATCCAGTGGTTTAAAGCTGGTAGTGCACTCAACAAAATGGCTCAAGATTCTCGCTGATTGGTCGTTTTTTAGTCAATGTTAAATGTCGTTTTTTTTTTCTTTGTGAACTTCATGTATGATATTAAAATAAATGAAAATATATTGATTATGTTACTCCTGTGTCTGCCACTATAGTCTTGCGACGAGTTTACGAAGCCCTCAGTAACTGAAACACTGCGAAAGAGTGCACTTCTATTGAAAAACATACACTATGTCAATGAAAATGCTCTTCGACGTAGTGATTTTTTGACGATTTTGTCCGGACCTTGATATTCGTGGGATAGTTACGAATATTAATTACTACCTGCCAAGAAGACATCCTATGTTGTCGCCGCTATTCACATGTTAGTAATTTTTTTCGTTAGACCTTACGACTAAAACCGTGCCCATTTATTCTTAGCTTTACGTGGAAACTGTATGTACGTGTGGCTGATATCGCGGGAGTAAAAACAAGTCCTCAGATTTATTCATGGGTTTTTTTTCCAAAAAAAAAAATTGAAATTCAGGAAATAAGAAATCATGTAAAGACACTCCAACTTCGATCCGCACTTCTTTTGTCTATTCCGATGGTTGTCCACGCATCAGTAGGCAAAAGATTCTGGGTTCGATGATAAAGTAAAAAAGCAAAATTTTAGCTATGCAAATTTTTTCCATTGCATGCGTCGAGAATTCCTCTCAATAAAAAAAATCAAAATAAGAGAAACCATTGCATTGCAATGTCACGTAGCATTGTTTTGACGGTTGGATAACAAACTTTTCTTCAACTTTTTTCCACGTTCACATTGATGCAATGATTTCTTTTATTTATGAGGACTTCTTACAAACTTTTGTCCTACAAAAAAATTACAAAAGAAAACACCTAATCCAAAACTATCCTATCATATAATATACACATCTGTTGCTTTTGTTTATAAAACTTCAAACGTTTCGTGTGTGAGGAGGAACATGTTTATATCTTGCTTGAGTCGCCACCCACGATCCAATCCTATCGCCATGTTTAGGTGGGGAAGCTCGAAAGCATTTGCCCATCTTCCTGTCGTAATAAATTTCTTCTTCCACGACATCAAGCTTTCGTTTTTGGCCTTTCACATCAGCGGGACCCAAACTCGCGTTATCTCCTTCAGAACGACTTTTCTTCGGCATGTTTGGATTGAGAATCTCAACATCCTTCTTCTTCTGGGTTTTCGTTCGTTGTTGTTGAGATAGCGTGGAGTTTCGTTGTAAGTACATCGAAACAGATATGGGTTTCCTCATCTTGTCCTTTTGAACAGCTTTACGGTCTCCAACACATGGATAAGGTTGGCCTTTGTTATTGTTGAGGGTACCATTTCCATCATGAATGCTGTAATCTGTTCCGTATAGGTTCATATTCGGATCATGCTGGACTCCTAAATAAATGCAAAAATGTTTTAGATGGTTATAATCATATTATAACGAAATTCCAGCACACTTTCTCATACTTCAGTATTCTTAAAAGGACTTTTTGTGTTAACAAAAACTATAAATTTCCACTTACCAAAAACATTAAACTCAGCTTCGTAGTAACCTCTTCTAAGCTGATTGTAGATATTCAAACACTGCGGCTCGTTGACCATCGTTCTTTGCTTGCGTTCGAAGCTCAGATATCGATCGATACGTTGAGCAATGCCAGCAAAGTCATACTTACTCGTTAGATGATGGCGATGTTCTTCACTGAGTGACTGGAGTTTCCTCATTACAACACGTTGCTGGGAAGTAGTAAATGGCTTCGTAGAAGACGATTCCATTACGATAAAGATTCTAAAACAACAAAGTACTTGATATAATTTTTTCTTACTCTAAACACGTCTTGCACTACTAAGAGCTCTTACAAAAAGCAGTTATTTTGTAGATGACGTCAAATTTTCATATCTGTCTGTTATGACGTCAAATACCAATCAAGTTCCATTGATTTGATTGGATAGGAAATTTAGGGCTTACTTCCTCTTCTTTTGAATCTCGTGAAACTGGATCTATTTGGGACACATTTTTCCTTTCTCTTCTCTCTTTTTTTCCCTTGCAGAGAAAATCGACGAACCTTATCGCTGGGTCTTCCACCAACTCTGATCAAGTTTTCATACTTTAGCTCCACAAGCCCTTCTAAGAACTGATCTAATGCATGACTTCAGCAACATAGGACGGTATTCATACTTTTTACGAAGGCGATGCAACCCTAAACCCAACATACTTAAATCCATTTGCAACACAGTCTTCTCACGACACCAGAACTTCTTCTCACTGTTGTAAGTAGTACTTGTGAGAATTCTTTTTTAAACTGTTCAACTAAAGAGTTACTTCCCAGTTTAAGTTTTTTCCCCTTATCCTGGGGAAGAACTTCCCTACAGTTGATTTTCAGACCATGGCCTTTTAGCAAAAAAAGATCAGCTTATAAAATGCTACAGTATGGTATATAATATGTCCATGTTAAGTGACATAAATTTTTTTCTCTGTGACAGGTGGCCACCATTATAGATTTTGGGTCTTTCCCAAATCCCGAACATGGGGGCTTTTTTTATGGTGATCCAGGACATGATTCTGAGTCACTGTGTCAAATTTCAGCTTGTTACTAAAGTCTGTTCAAAAAATATGTGCACTAATTTCAGTTACCATGTGGAAACCAGATTTAGCAAATTACATCAATTCCCTTGAGCCTGGTTTTTATATAAAAGCTGAAATCAGTGCATATAATTTATGAACAGACTTTAATTTTTTCCATCTCAAAACTCTTAACGACTGGACTATAATAGGCACGTACGTTGAAATTGCGGTAAGGATAAGGACTCCACTGTGATTGAGATATTAAAAAAGTGTTTCGGAGAAAGATTAACATCACATGGACTGTTGTGAGATAATTGCTTATTGCAGAAAACAAAATATCATTGAAAAGTTCAGAAAGAAGGAACAATGTATTAAGAAAATATTATAAAAAAGATTTTGCCATATAAGTATAGAAAGACAGTTTGATTTTTTATTTTCATACTTAAAGATTCATGTCTGCTTGCGCGAACATTAAATTAATTCTTACAAAATTATCAGGAAGTGAAATTATTTAATAGATTAAGTTAGCGATAGCATTACACTTGTAACGGAGTTTCTTCTTTACCTTAGCACCGACAAAGACATCATAATTATAGTAGGTCTAGCATGTCGTGAATTTGGAAGTAAAATGGTCACTGTCGATGTACCTTCATGAATTCCTCAGAATCCAACTTTAATTATCACTTCAAATGAAGCTTACCACAATGGATCTGAACAAAACTCTAATGCGACCATTTACATTGTTGGTGATGGGAGAAATCACATCACAACAATACTTTGGTTCACTTACGAGAACTCTCTTCTCTTCAACACTACTGCAGTAACAATAAAATTAAGGAATGTCAATGAACATCATACTTTCTGGGTATACATCTCCTTTTAATTTCCAAATCCCTTCTCCTATACCTTCATTTACAATTGGTCTTGTATATCATGAATTGGGTGGGGATACTGTGGCTATCAGTGTTCCATCATCAATTCCTCAAAATACGGCTCTGATAATCACGTTATATGCAGCTTATCATCCCCGATTCAGAGAGTATGGTGACGCAAATGTAAACTTGGAAGGTGCAGGACGAAATCATATATCTACAGTCATTTGGTCCACTTATCATAGTGCTCATCACTTCAATGCAAGCATCACTACGAAGAAGTTGAATTATATCCGTCGATCAGGTGGTAAATCAGGAATTTAAAAAAAGATGCTGGATATAATACTTTTTTCGCATACATCACCTCTTTAGATAAACATAAATTCTAAACGGTGAGTAAATCATTTGTCAAAAGTTTGGTTGAGTTTGTGAAATCTAGAGACAGCGTTTCAAGTATAAGATATCTGTTGAAATCCGATTCAAAAAAAACTTAATGTTCTGCAAGTAAGGATTTTGTGATGCAGTGAGTTTTTGTTGAGATTGCTTTGTTACTAGGAGCTGAAATTGAATCGGAATCTCAAAGTTATTTACAATCTAAGTTGTTTTTAGTACCATTTCAATATGAGCAACAAAAGTATGACAGTTCATGATCAACTATTTTGTTTAGACGTTCATTAGCACCAAAGATGTTTGTAACAACTGGGACGTTTTGTGTCACCAAAGGTATTTTGAAGTACAAGAACTCTTTGCAGTATAAAGATATTTTGTAGTATTGGAACGTGCAAATATGCTTTTTTTTCAAGCAAGCATGTAATTAAAAAAATGTTTTGCGTTTATGGCAAATATGCACAAAGTTCTTTGAAAACACTTAAAGTTTTCAAAGTTGTCAAACACTTCGCATTTCCTTGAGTAAACATTGTGCTGTGGATTTACAAATGACAGGCGGAGATATGCAATGTGTTGCAAAGAGATGCAATTGTCTTATACTAATAATCACACGTAACGTTTTCAATCCGCACAAAATTTCATTATTCATCCACTAAATCTAAATTTATGTAACTAGGTGATCGAGACTTTCAGTCTTTCTTGTTTAGTTTAGTCTAATCTGGTTATCATTTTGTTCCCTAGTTTTTGGTTCTTATTGATAGTGAAGCCAACAGAATTTTAAAGAAATCTTGCAAATTACATATATTTCAGGTTGATGCTTTTGGAATTTTTGCAAATCGATAATTATTCATTTAATTAGTAGCTCTCTGACATTCAAGAAAAGTTAATTTCCATTTTACTCTTCCTTTCTCTCCACTCTTTCTTCAGGTTGTCAGTTACTGTTACTGCCGCTGGCCAAACTTGTGACGAAACAGAAACAAATTACCGGAAGAAGACAACAACAACATCCAGCGTGGACAGAGCGACGGGGGTTAAGCTGCCAAAACTGACATTACAATCTTTTGATGGTGACGCGATAAATTGGAAAACATTTATTGAATCTTTTGATGCTGCAGTGGATAGTAAGGAACATTTATCTAACATCGAAAAGTTTACTTATTTAAAAGGATATTTAAAAGGATGTGCGTTATACTTAGGTTCCCCCTAACTAACGAAAATTATACTGAAGCCATGTGTACTGCACCACTTTGTAATCCCTGCCCCACTTTGTAATCCCTGCCCCGATTTGTAATCCCTTTGCCCCACTTTGTAATCCCTGACCCGCTTTGTAATCTTTCTGCCCCACTTTGTAATCCCAAACCTACCCCAATTTGTAATCTCTCCTTGCCCCGATTTGTAATCCTTCCTTGCCCCACTTTGTAATCCCTCGTCATTTTTGAAGATGGCAAGCTGCAACGAGCAAACTTAGATCAATTTGAGATGTATTTGAATAAATGGCTCATTTATATAAAAAAAAACTGAAAAAATACTTGACAAAAAATCATTAGTTCTAAGAAAGATTTTTTTCGCGAAAAAAAAATTGCTTTTCGTGTGACTAAAACTTTTCCAAATTTTGGCGTTTTTCGCACGTTTCTCTCGCGAAAAAATCGCCCATTCATGAAAATTTGTGCCACAAAATACTCAAAAACTTCGACTTTTTTACGTTTAAATATCAGAGATTTAAATAATTCGCGAAAGTTTATCTTGTAATTTTTTTGTGTATCTGTATTTTTTGAAAGTTTGTCCCAATCATTTCGCGAGTTTTTCACTACACCAAAGTTTCTCTTGCAAAAGTTTCTCTGATTAAAATACTAGAGAGAGTTCAATAATAAGAATGCCAGCGCGGGAAAATTCTATTAAATGAAAAGTCATCAAATAGAATGCATCAAAGTTCGAATGGAATCGAACACTTTTTTGTCGGCACTTCCGGTTTGTCCCCATGTGTCAGTTAATGAGGGAGAAATACGGTAAAACTTTTTTAAACCTCGAATAGTAACTTTGAAAGGCGAGGTGTGTGTGCGACATCTAGACGGTTTTCCACTATATAACTCGCCAGCAGGTGAGGAGACTGATGTTGAAAGAATTTCATTATCATTATTGTTGTTATTTTTTCCACTTCGTGATGTCTATTATAGATATAAACAAGAACGGGAAAATTGAAATTAGGGTATTTGTTTGAACCATGGAATGAAAATATTTGTCACATTTGCCCTATTATGTAAAGAATTCCCCTCGCTTATAGGTTCTGAAGCGTACGCAAGCTGATAAAGTGGTGGAGAAAGCATTTCATAAATCTAAATCTGCCGGTTATAAAAAGATTCACCAAAGAACAACCGATGGGTATGCAGGGTTAAGTAAACGACATGTTTTAAAAAGTGTGTCGAGAAACGAAAAATTGAAAAAGTTTAACGTGAAGTTTACAAACAAAGCAAAACCAAGGCCGGTAAAAGTGAAGAAAATACAGGAACAGCACCAAATAGATCTTGTTGATATGAAAAGTTTGAAAGTTGAGCATAAGGGCAAATCTTATCGTTACATTTTTTCTTTACTCGATATATTTTCGCGTTTTCATTGGCTTACTCCACTTGAAAGAAAAAGAAAAAGAACAAGATGCCCTACCGGGCAGAAGTATTCCTGCGGATGACAAGAAGACTTTCTGGAGCCTTTTCAGAAAGAAATGAATGTTAGTTCACGCTTTAAAAAGATATGCATAATGCAGAATGATGTTGCGGTATTTTACATTTTACCTTTTAACAACGATAACAATTAAACTTTGTTGTCTCCTATAAAACTTCAGTCTTGCTTCAATTTAGAGATTTTTTAAAAAAGATTTTAATTCAAAGTTGTATTCCCTAAAGAATCTTCAAGAAGTAATTAAGTAATAAAAAGTTTGTCGCGTCAAGAAAAGTCTGTGCTTAAGAAGTAACAAGATTCGCAAAAATGCGACTATATATTTCCCCAAAGTTGCGAAACTTTTGTCAATTATTGTGTGTACATTGATAACCATAAGAAAAATGTATCAATAAGTAATAACAATAACTACCATCAATGTCATACTCAGATAAAAATGTTGTCCTTACTAATCAGGGTGGAATTGAATTTAATACCACAAAAGAGGTTATTTTGAACTTATTAAGAAATGAAGATGTTCATGGTCAAATGATAAGGTTGCTCTTATAAATTTTGCTGAGTAATACTTTCCCTTAAACAACTAAATATAAACAACCGCACCAATGTGTAAGGCGATTAATAAACATAAGCATAATAAACATATGATTGTTGCAGAAGCTTGACATCCTTTATACCATAAAATCACGACAAAACAATGTAATTCAACAGAAGACACTTGCACTTGCTTTTTGTAACTCAGATAAAACTATCTTACAACATTATACTACAATCAAATTTGTATACAGATTTCGAATTCATTTAATGACATTCCCGAGAGCATCATAAAAGTTAAGAGACTTTGAAAAATTTTGCCGGAGATCAAGCTTAAAAAGGAACACCGTCAGTTTAAAAATCCATTAGAGAACACTCTTCCGTGGACGTTTCAAAATACTCCTTTTAAAACTATACAGTATGAAAATCTTTATGTTGTTTGTACCTGAACTTCATAATAAAAACTTTTACTTGGCCTTGCGAAATAATAAAAATATCTGTGTTTCCTTTTTATCGTCAGCTTGATAGTATACAAATTTTAGAATCATACAATATTTTAAATTCGACTAGTCAATTAAAAAAGTGGTCATCTATTGATTAATAAAATGGGTAAAAGCTGATGAGGAAGATGAGCTGTGCTTCAAGATTCCAGAGCTTTATAAAAACAGGATAGCTTACCTAGGAACATGAAATAGAAAATTGTATTATATTTAGAAAAAGACTAATAGAAACCTTGCGCATTTTTTTAAGTCGATGTAAGCATACCGTTTTTGTAGTCGTTCATATCTGATTTGAAGCATCAAAAACTGCTTATTTATCAGGAATAACTACTAAGAGTATTAGTTTCACGTAGATTATCAGTTTGGATCATAAATGTTCTTGATTCTTTTAAGTTTGACAGCCGTATAACCTCTTCTATATCCATATATTCAACCAAGAAATTTTCTCAGATCTACGCGTGCTTCTTCGCTTCCATTTTTAAAACAACTACGGAAAACGTAAGAACGTTGCATAAGACTCACGTGAAACAACATTTCTACCTTGGCATCTGCGATTTAGCCATATGTCAACTATTCCTTTCAGTAGAGCTTATATTATACACCTTTAGAGTCTTTTCAAGCAAAGTACTTGCACACAATGAATGTAGTGTGAGTTAAGATATTTAAAGCATAAAACAAATGTAAGTTTGGAACTTAGAGGATTTGACTGACTATTTCCCATCGACAAAAATCGGTCTAGGTTTGGACAGTGAAAAAAAAAAAAAACAAGATGCCCTACCGGGCAGAAGTATTCCTGCAGATGACTGTAAGACTTTCTGGATCCTTTTCAGAAAGAAATGAGTGTTAGTTCACGCTTTAAAACCATATGCATAATGCGGAATGATGTTTGCAGTATTCTACATTTTACCTTTTAGCTACGATAATTACTAAACTTTGTTGTTTCATATAAAACTTCAGTCTTGCATCAATTTAGAGATTTTTTTAAAAAGATTTCCATTCGAAGTTGTACTCCCTAAAGCATCTTCAAGAAGCAATTAACTAATTAAAAGATTATCGTGTTAAGAATAATCCGTGCTTTAAAAGGTGAATGTGAAAGAAGTAATATTTGTTATTTCATATAAACTGCACTGTTTTGCATCATTTAGAGATTTTTTCAAAAAGTTTTTTATTCATAGTTATATTCCCTAAAGCATCTTCAAAAAATAATAAAGTAATGAAAACTTTGTCACATTAAGTTTTGAATGGAAAATCTGTGGCGTAAATAGTAATAACTTCGAATTCATTTAATTACATTCCCGAGAGCATCATAAACGTTAAGAGACTTTGAAAAATTTTGCCGGAGATCAAGCTTAAAAAGGAACACCGTCAGTTTAAAAATCCATTAGAGAACACTCTTCCGTGGACGTTTCAAAATACTCCTTTTAAAACTATACAGTATGAAAATCTTTATGTTGTTTGTACCTGAACTTCATAATAAAAACTTTTACTTGGCCTTGCGAAATAATAAAAATATCTGTGTTTCCTTTTTATCGTCAGCTTAATAGTATACAAATTTTAGAATCATACAATATTTTAAATTCGACTAGTCAATTAAAAAATTGGTCATCTATTGATTAATAAAATGGGTATAAGCTGATGAGGAAGATGAGCTGTGCTTCAAGATTCCAGAGCTTTATAAAAACAGGGTAGCTTATCTAGGAACATGAATTAAAAAATTGTATTACATTTAAAAAGACTATAGAAACCTTACGCATTAAATCGATAGTCATTGGTAGTCGTTCATATCTGTTTTGAAGCATCAAGAACTGCTTATTTATGAAGAATGACTACTAAGAATATTAGTTTCACGTAGATTATCAGTTTGGATCATAAATGTTCTTGATTCTTTTAAGTTTTACAGCCGTACTACAACCTCTTCTATATCCATATATTCAACAAATAAACTTTCACAGATCTACGCATGCTTCTTCGCTTCCATTTTTAAAACAACTACGGAAAACGTAAGAACGTTGCATAAGACTCACATGAAACAACATTTCTACCTGGCATCTGCGATTTAGCCATATGTTAATTATTCCTTTCACTAAAGCTTATATTTTACACTTTTAGAGTCTTTTCAAGCAAAGTACTTGTATACAATGAATATAGTGTGAGTTTAGACTGTTAAATCATAAAAAGAATGTAAGTTGGGAACATTAATGATTTGAGTGGCTATTTCCCATCGACAAAAATTGGTCTAGGTTTGGACAGTGAAAAAAAAAAAAAAAAAAACAAAAAAAACACGAACGGTTTCAAAGTATTCCTTGCTTACGCAGGAATACAAAAAAACACGAACGGTTTCAAAGTATTCCTTGCTTACGCAGGAATACAAAAAAAACAAGATGCCCTACCGGGCAGAAGTATTCCTGCAGATGACTGGAAGACTTTCTAGAAAGATTTCAGAAAGAACTGATATTAGTTCACGCTTTAAAAAGATATGCATAATGCAGAATGATGTTGCGGTATTTTACATTTTACCTTTTAACAACGATAACATTTAAACTTTGTTGTCTCATATAAAACTTCAGTCTTGCTTCAATTTAGAGATTTTTTAAAAAAGATTTTAATTCAAAGTTGTATTCCCTGAAGGATCTTCAAGAAGTAATTACGGTAGTAGCGATAGCAAATACCGTATAAAAACACCCGCGGACTCCCACTCCTACTACTCCTCCTCCTACACCGGCCGAAATAGCAATTAGTCTGTGATTTAGAGTCTGCGAGACTCTACTAATAACGCAATGTAAGTTTTAATGAAAAAACGCAGCCTTTGAATTTTGGAAGCTTTTCTGTAACAAACATTTAAAAGTAGATTGCGTTTTGTTTCAAAAGTACATAATCTGATATTTTGTAGCTTAATCCATGAAAGAATGAATTCTTATCAAATAACCCTACATAAAAATGGGACTTTTAGTTCATTACGCTAACTGAAAATACTTGATATGTTGCTTTTCTTGACGGTAAAGCTTATCAGTTCAAAATTTCATATTACCTCAGTTGTTAGCTAACTATACACTATATGTTTCGGTATTAAGGCTTTCAAAGATCTAGTTCGAAAAGGCAGTTATTTGTTTGAATTCATTTTTGGTTTCATGAAATTATAATTAAAAACATATTTTTTTTTTCGAAACGCGTGTTTTTTTTCTACACATAGTCTTACAAAAAATTTTCTGATAAAAAAATCTTATACAGCTCATATCACGCATGTATAATTCTTTTGTCTTTAATAAATTAATTTCTGGTGGTTTATGATTAGACCCTTTTTACACTAACTAATAATTTTAACAAATTTATCGTTTATGCCTGTTTTCCACCAGTGAAATATAAAAAAACACAAGCCTCAAAGAACTTTGTAGTAACTTTTCATAACTTTAAGTAAATATGCTGCTACCGTTTTGCACCATCTGGTTCTTGTTAAAAATAAAAAGTTTTTCGGGTCAAGAAAAGTCTGTGCTTAAACTTCGAATTCATTTAATTACATTCCCGAGAGCATCATAAAAGTTAAGAGACTTTGAAAAATTTTGCCGGAGATCAAGGTTAAAAAGGAACACCGTCAGTTTAAAAATCCATTAGAGAACACTCTTTCGTGGACGTTTCAAAATACTCCTTTTAAAACTATACAGTATGAAAATGTTTATGTTGTTTGTACCTGAACTTCATAATAAAAACTTTTACTTGGCCTTGCGAAATAATAGAAATATCTGTGTTTCCTTTTTATCGTCAGCTTGATAGTATACAAATTTTAAAATCATACAATATTTTAAATTCGACTAGTCAATTAAAAAAGTGGTCATCAAATGATAAATAAAATAGGTAGAAGTTGATGAGGAAGATGATCTGTGCTTCATGATTCCAGAGCTTTATAAAAACATAAGAGCTTACCTAGGAACATGAAATAGAAAATTGTATTATATTTAGAAAAAGACTAATAGAAACCGTACGCATTTTTTTAAATCGATGTAAGCATACCGTTTTTGTAGTCGTTCATATCTGTTTTGAAGCATCAAGAACTGCTTATTTATCAAGAATGACTACTAAGAATATTAGTTTCACGTAGATTATCAGTTTGGATCATAAATGTTCTTGATTCTTTTAAGTTTTACAGCCGTACTACAACCTCTTCTTTATCCATATATTCAACCAAGAAACTTTCTCAGATCTACGCATGCTTCTTCGCTTCCATTTTTAAAACAACTACGGAAAACGTAAGAACGTTGCATAAGACTCACATGAAACAACACTTCTACCTTGGCATCTGCGATTTAGCCATATGTTAATTATTCCTTTCACTAGAGCTTATATTTTACATTTTTAGAGTCTTTTCAAGCAAAGTACTTGTATACAATGAATATAGTGTGAGTTTAGACTGTTAAATCATAAAAAGAATGTAAGTTGGGAACATTAATGATTTGAGTGGCTATTTCCCATCGACAAAAATTGGTCTAGGTTTGGACAGTGAAAAAAAAAAAAAAAAAAAAAAACCAAAAAAAACACGAACGGTTTCAAAGTATTCCTTGCTTACGCAGGAATACAACAAGATGCCCTGACAGGCATAAGGATTTCTGCGAAACCAGCTGAAGCATAAAAAATGAAAGACTTCAAATTTGAAGATTGAATGACTTCTACAATACAACATCACATTTTTGATCACACACTCCCTAGGAAACCATGAAAGCATAACTGATATTATATATAGATAAAAAAATAGATAGAACAAAAATAGAACTATATAACAGTTAATCCCGCTAGAAAGTTTGTCAACTTTTGTTCCCAGGGATGATGGAAATTTACCTTTTAAAAAATGTAAACAGGACTTAACTAAAAACAACAGAAGCTTTTACATACAAAGAAAAGAAATACGCGTAAGGTGCGAATCGTAACCATGGATACACATTTTATATGACAGTTTTTTTTAAAAAGAAACGATGTAAGAGCTAAAAGAAAAAAAAACACAAACTTTTTCGAAAAAAAAAATTAAGAAACAAAGTAAAAGCGAAAAATTCATCAGAAATACTTTGTATAAAACTAACTACGTATCTACCTACCTAATCTAGCTACTAAGCATTTAAAAATATAGCTTTTAAAAAGTTTAACTATGAACGACTTCGATAAATTTTTCCTAACTGCAAGAGAGCTTCGAACCACAAGATGTTACCAACAACGAACTTTTAAAATTATAAGTTTATTACAAGTGATGCTTCGAATTTGGTGGAACTGAAGCTCTCCATTGTATTTTTAGTGGGAGAAATGTCTGTTTTTTCGTGAAAAAGTGGCAAAATACTAAAATACTTTATAAAGAATGTTTTGGTAGTTTTCATGTAAATGTACGCACGAAATTTCAAAAAACCGCTAGGTTTGGACAGCAGAAAAAAAAAAAAAAGAAAAACAAAGCCGGTTTTAAAGTATTTCTTGCTTTCGCAGAAATCCAACAAGATGCCCTACCGGGCAGAAGTATTCCTGCAGATGACTGGAAGACTTTCTGGAGGCTTTTCAGAAAGAAATGAATGTTAGTTCACGCTTTAAAACGATATGCATAATGCAGAATTATGTTTGCAGTATTTTACATTTTACGTTTTACTTACGATAAGTATATCATTTGATATTCTTAGTATTTCAATTTTTACTACGAATATCAACAACGATAACAATTAAACTTATATGTCTCATATAAAAGTTCAGTCTTGTTTCAATGTTAAGATTTTTTAAAAAAAGATTTTAATTCAAAGTTGTATTCCCTAAAGAATCTTCATGAAGTAATTAAGTAATAAAAAGTTTGTCGCGTCAAGAAAAGTCTGTGTTTAAGAAGTTATAACTTCGAATTCATTTAATTACATTCCCAAGAGCATCATAAAAGTTAAGAGACTTTGAAAAATTTTGCCGGAGATCAAGCTTAAAAAGGAACACCGTCAGTTTAAAAATATATTGGAGAACACTCTTCCGTGGACGTTTCAAAATACTCCTTTTAAAACTATACAGTATGAAAATCTTTATGTTGTTTGTACCTGAACTTCATAATAAAAACTTTTACTTGGCCATGCAAAATAATAAAAATATCTGTGTTTCCTTTTTATCGTCAGCTTGATAGTATACAAATTTTAGAATCATACAATATTTTAAATTCGACTAGTCAATTAAAAAAGTGGTCATCAAATGATAAATAAAATAGGTAGAAGTTGATGAGGAAGATGAGCTGTGCTTCATGATTCCAGAGCTTTATAAAAACAGGGTAGCTTATCTAGGAACATGAATTAAAAAATTGTATTATATTTAGAAAGACTAATAGAAACCTTACGCATTAAATCGATATAAACATACCCTATTGGTAGTCGTTTATATCTGTTTTGAAGCATCAAGAACTGCTTATTTATCAAGAATGACTACTAAGAATATTAGTTTCACGTAGATTATCAGTTTGGATCATAAATGTTCTTCATTCTTTTAAGTTTTACAGCCGTACTACAACCTCTTCTATATCCATATATTCAACAAAGAAACTTTCACAGATCTACGCGTGCTTCTTCGCTTCCATTTTTAAAACAACTACGGAAAACGTAAGAACGTTGCATAAGACTCACATGAAACAACATTTCTACCTTGACATCTGCGATTTAGCCATATGTTAATTACTCCTTTCACTAGAGCTTATATTTTACACTTTTAGAGTCTTTTCAAGCAAAGTACTTGTATACAATGAACATAGTGTGAGTTTAGACTGTTAAATCATAAAAAGAATGTAAGTTGGGAACATTAATGATTTGAGTGGCTATTTCCCATCGACAAAAATTGGTCTAGGTTTGGACAGTGAAAAAAAAAAAAAAACAAAAAAAAAAAAACAAGATGCCCTTGCAGGCATAAGGATTTCTGCAAAATCAGCTGAAGAATGAAAATTGAAAGACTGAGGTAGTTTATACGGTCAAACTTGTGCCTTGTCTAATGTAAAGCAATTGACCTGCGATTAGACAATACTTTTACTTAAGAATGCAAGAGTTTTCTTAAGTACAGGTCATTAGATTTACATTAGACAAGGCAAAAGTTTGACCGTATAAACTGCACTTAAGACATTCTTAAAATTTAAAAAAGGTAAATCATTTCCACGATATATGTTTATTAAACTTCTAATCATGTACTCCCAAAAAATATGGAAAAACATAGTCACTACGCAAAATTTTATACCAACAAACAATAAACTTGATTATAGAATGCCATAATGTTCTTTATTTTGTTGGCACGTAATGATATCAAGGACACCAGTGATTTACTCAGATAAGACAATGAGTATGCATGTAATTCAATCGAAATGTTATAAATTTATATACATGAATTCAATATGTCTATCCTATCTTCCTAACCAGAATTCCTAAATCACAAGCACAGAAAGGAAAACATAGATTTTGATCATGCAAAATATATAATACATACAAAATCAATAAACATATAACTGAAAACAGAAATTTGTGCTTTAGTTCGATTAACAATGTCGTTGCCATCTTTTTAATTTACAAACATTACAAACAAAGCATTACCTGAACTTAAATTACATGAAAAGATTATAAAGATTTATACAGAAACTTAAAAAGCATTTAATTTTTAATTACGCATACACCCCAGGGCATTATGAAAGCATAACTGACACAATACGAAACTGCCAATAAACTTAATGAAAGAATTCCTAATTCACAAGGACAAAAAGGAAAGCGTAGATTTTAATGATACAAAATACATCTATATACATACAAAATCAACATACATAACTGAAAACAGAAATTTGTGCTTTAATTTGAGTAACACTATGTCATTGCTATCTTTTTAATAAAAACATGCATTACCTGAACTAAATTTCATGAAAAGATTATAAAAATTTATTCAGAAACTTAAAAAACATTAAATTTTTAATTACGTATACACGCCAGGGCATTATGAAAGGATAACTGACACAATATGAAACTTACATTAACTCCGAATAAACTTAATGAACAAAATAACATCAAATTTATATGCTTTCAGATATCACAGCGATTACGTATGTACGGTCAATCTTCCTAATTACTAAGACTTCCCAAACACAAAAAGTAAACAAAGATTAGGATTATGAAAAATATGACCTAAACTTATCAAAATTAGCAAACATAACTGAAAGCAGAAATTTGCGTTAAAGGATGTCCAGTTTTTAGAATTTACAGACAATCGAAGTAAGTAAATAGTAAGTCCCCATTCCTAACTCAAGACATTGATAATACAGCCAAGAACTATACAAGTAAATAAGCTAAAATAGCTAGAGAAACATCAAACATAAAATGATGCACCACAGGCAGAGGGTACACAAGACATTCTTGTATGTTGTTGGAGTTGAAGAGGAAACTGAGCTGAGCTGTATGTATCCAGAGCTTAAAAAGCACTACAGTCCACACATGAAACAAACGATATTTCGTATTTAGAAAGGCTTAAAAGATTCCCAGACATTTTCCAAAAAATAAAAGCATTCTTTTTCACACACTGTTTTTATAAAACATTGAGAACTTGTTTTTAGAAAAGAATGAACACAGTAGAATCATTGCAAGATAAATTATAAATTTTCTACCCTTTACTTTCGGTTTTGGAAGTGTAAATCTTCTTTTAAATATATTCCACATTGATCAATCAACTTTTGGAAATCTAAGTGGGTTTCTTCGGTATCGCTGATAGTACACCATTATGCGAACGGCGTGCAAATGTAAAGTCGAAAAATACCCGGATGATCACATGGCATGGCGCAGATCAAGCCAATAAACTGTCGCTATTGAAGTTAAGGTGGCTATATTAGCACCCTTTCGTAGAAATCGGGCATTATGCACCAATCACGATTGAGACGGCTTTTTTATGAACCAATGAAATTGGAGAAACAAATATGACTAGGTTTGGACAGTAAGATGAAAAAAAAAAAAACAAGATGCCTTAACAGGCAAAAGGATTTCTGCCAAAATCTGCTGAAATATGAAAGAAAAAGCATATGACATATTTGAAAAAGGTTATGTGATTTCCAAAATAAAAAATCACATTTCTAATGTATATAATCCCTAGGACATTGTCAAAAGATAAGTGACACTATGAGAGACTTATAGTATACTGCTAATAAACTGGATTACATCTGAATGACATTAAATATTCTTTATTTTGTTGATAAGAAATAATATCAAAGATATATTGATCCTTTCAGATATCACAATGTATATGCACGTAACTCATAAACTGTAAAAGTTCTGAATTTCTGAATTTGATACTTGGTGTCAATCTTCCTAGCAGACTTCCTAAATTACAAGCACAAAAACGCATGCAGATTTTGGCCATGCAAAATACATCCACATAGACCAAAACCAACATTATAACTGTTGTAGTTTGTTTTGATTAGCAATACGGAAAGCACTTACAAACATTCTTGATCTGAGTTATCATTCATGACCTGTTTATAAAAATTCTTGAAGAAATTCAAAAAAAGGTTGAATGATTTTTACGACATAACATTGCATCTCTGATTTCATATGCACCCAAGGGCATTGCGAAAATATAGTTGACACTATGCGAAACTTTATTGTATACGTATATACACCACTGATAAACTTAACTACATCTGAATGACATAAAACATTCTTTATTTTGGGGGTACGAAATAATATTAAGTTTATATTGATTTTTTCGGATATTCAGTGATTACGTATGTAAATCATGTTCTTTAAGCATTTGATATGTACCGTCAATCTTCTTAATTACAAATGGAATTATCAATATTTCAAACACAAAAAGTAAACAATAATTTTGATCATTAACAGTTATATATATACTTATATATGTTCTAAAGCACACACATAACATAATTATATAATGTAACTGAAAGGAAAGTTTTGTATTGTTACATGATGTATCTTTTGAATTTACAGACAGTTGTTATTATTTTGCACTGAAGATGGTTGTACCGAAAAGCTTATGCTAAAATAAAATAAAAAGATTTTACACTTTTAATTTTTACAGACAGTTGTTTTACAGATGTTTTAATTTGCTATTGTGATTAGTCACTCGTAATAAGGGACATTGACAGTATAACTTAAAAACTGATCAAACAATAAAACAAGTAAGTGGTGCAGGGTAGACACAAATTTTCTATGTTGGAGCTGAAGAGGAAACTAAGCTGAGCCAAAGTATCCAGAGCTTAAAAGCGTAACAGCTCATATACAAAACAAACGAAGATGTTTTGAATTAAAGAATAGGCTTAATAGGCTTAAAGAATATCAAAGAATATCAAAAACATTTCTCTATAAAAACAAACAAATAGCTACCTTTTTCTTTTTGACTCTTCTGTTTACAAAACGTTGAAAACTTCTTTTTAATTAGAAAAGAATGATCACAGTTCAAGATAATTATAAGTTTCTTCTATGAAAATTCTTTTTTTATCTTCAGATACCCATATCTATCATTTTCAAGAAACTTTAGAAAATTTAAAATGGTTTCTACCCTCACATGCGTGGTAAGCGTAAGTTTCATGTAAGCGCACACACGAAATTTCAAAAAACCGCTAGGTTTGGACATCAGAAAAAAAAACAAGATGCCCTACCGGGCAGAAGTATTCCTGCAGATGACAGGAAAACGTTTTGGAGCCTTTTCAGAACGAAATGAGTGTTAGTTCACGCTTTAAAACCATATGCATAATGCGGAATGATGTTTGCAGTATTTTACATTTTACCTTTTAGCTACGATAACTATTAAACTTTGTTGTTTCATATAAAACTTCAGTCTTGCATCAATTTAGAGATTTTTTTAAAAAGATTTCCATTCGAATTTGCACTCCCTAAAGCATCTTCAAGAAGCAATTAACTAATTAAAAGATTATCGCGTTAAGAATAATCTGTGCTTTAAAAGGTGAATGTTTGTTCACGGTTTTAAACAATATGCATAATGTAGTATGATGTTCTTTGTGTTTTACAGTTTATCTTGTAGCTGTGAAAGAAGTAATATTTGTTATTTAATATAAACTGCACTGTTTTGCATCATTTAGAGATTTTTTCAAAAAGTTTTTTATTCATAGTTATATTCCCTAAAGCATCTTCAAAAAGTAATTAAGTAATGAAAACTTAGTCACATTAAGTTTTGAATGGAAAATCTGTGGCGTAAATAGTAATAACTTCGAATTCATTTAATTACATTCCCGAGAGCATCATAAAAGTTAAAAGACTTTGAAAAATTTTGCCGGAGATCAAGCTTAAAAAGGAACACCGTCAGTTTAAAAATCCATTAGAGAACACTCTTCCGTGGACGTTTCAAAATACTCCTTTTAAAACTATACAGTATGAAAATCTTTATGTTGTTTGTACGTTAACTTCATAATAAAAACTTTTACTTGGCCTTGCGAAATAATAAAAATATCTGTGTTTCCTTTTTATCGTCAGCTTGATAGTATACAAATTTTAGAATCATACAATATTTTAAATTCGACTAGTCAATTAAAAAAGTGGTCATCTATTGATTAATAAAATGAGTATAAGCTGATGAGGAAGATAAGCTGTGCTTCTAGATTCCAGAGCTTTATAAAAACAGGGTAGCTTATCTAGGAACATGAATTAAAAAATTGTATTACATTTAGAAAGACTAATAGAAACCTTACGCATTAAATCGATATAAACATACCCTATTGGTAGTCGTTCATATCTGTTTTGAAGCATCAAGAACTGCTTATTTATCAAGAATGACTACTAAGAATATTAGTTTCACGTAGATTATCAGTTTGGATCATAACTGTTCTTGATTCTTTTAAGTTTTACAGCCGTACTACAACCTCTTCTATATCAATATATTCAACAAAGAAACTTTCACAGATCTACGCATGCTTCTTCGCTTCCATTTTTAAAACAACTACGGAAAACGTTAGAACGTTGCATAAGACTCACGTGAAACAACATTTCTACCTTGGCATCTGCGATTTAGCCATATGTTAATTATTCCTTTCAGTAGAGCTTATATTTTACACTTTTAGAGTCTTTTCAAGCAAAGTACTTGTATACAATGAATATAGTGTGAGTTTAGACTGTTAAATCATAAAAAGAATGTAAGTTGGGAACATTAATGATTTGAGTGGCTATTTCCCATCGACAAAAATTGGTCTAGGTTTGGACAGTGAAAAAAAAAAAAAAAAAAAAAAACAAACAAGATGCCCTACCGGGCAGAAGTATTCCTGCAGATGACTGGAAGACTTTCTGGAGGCTTTTCAGAAAGAAATGAATGTTAGTTCACGCTTTAAAACGATATGCATAATGCAGAATTATGTTTGCAGTATTTTACATTTTACGTTTTACTTACGATAAGTATATCATTTGATATTCTTAGTATTTCAATTTTTACTACGAATATCAACAACGATAACAATTAAACTTATATGTCTCATATAAAAGTTCGGTCTTGTTTCAATGTTAAGATTTTTTAAAAAAAGATTTTAATTCAAAGTTGTATTCCCTAAAGAATCTTCATGAAGTAATTAAGTAATAAAAAGTTTGTCGCGTCAAGAAAAGTCTGTGTTTAAGAAGTTATAACTTCGAATTCATTTAATTACATTCCCAAGAGCATCATAAAAGTTAAGAGACTTTGAAAAATTTTGCCGGAGATCAAGCTTAAAAAGGAACACCGTCAGTTTAAAAATCCATTAGAGAACACTCTTCCGTGGACGTTTCAAAATACTCCTTTTAAAACTATACAGTATGAAAATCTTTATGTTGTTTGTACCTGAACTTCATAATAAAAACTTTTACTTGGCCATGCAAAATAATAAAAATATCTGTGTTACCTTTTTATCGTCAGCTTGATAGTATACAAATTTTAGAATCATACAATATTTTAAATTCGACTAGTCAATTAAAAAAGTGGTCATCAAATGATAAATAAAATAGGTAGAAGTTGATGAGGAAGATGAGCTGTGCTTCATGATTCCAGAGCTTTATAAAAACAGGATAGCTTATCTAGGAACATGAATTAAAAAATTGTATTATATTTAGAAAGACTAATAGAAACCTTACGCATTAAATCGATATAAACATACCCTATTGGTAGTCGTTTATATCTGTTTTGAAGCATCAAGAACTGCTTATTTATCAAGAATGACTACTAAGAATATTAGTTTCACGTAGATTATCAGTTTGGATCATAAATGTTCTTCATTCTTTTAAGTTTTACAGCCGTACTACAACCTCTTCTATATCCATATATTCAACAAAGAAACTTTCACAGATCTACGCGTGCTTCTTCGCTTCCATTTTTAAAACAACTACGGAAAACGTTAGAACGTTGCATAAGACTCACATGAAACAACATTTCTACCTTGACATCTGCGATTTAGCCATATGTTAATTATTCCTTTCACTAGAGCTTATATTTTACACTTTTAGAGTCTTTTCAAGCAAAGTACTTGTATACAATGAACATAGTGTGAGTTTAGACTGTTAAATCATAAAAAGAATGTAAGTTGGGAACATTAATGATTTGAGTGGCTATTTCCCATCGACAAAAATTGGTCTAGGTTTGGACAGTGAAAAAAAAAAAAAACAAAAAAACAAAACAAGATGCCCTACCGGGCAGAAGTATTCCTGCAGATGACTGGAAGACTTTCTGGAGGCTTTTCAGAAAGAAATGAATGTTAGTTCACGCTTTAAAACGATATGCATAATGCAGAATGACGTTTGCAGTATTTTACATTTTACCTTTTAACAACGATAACAATTAAACTTTGTTGTCTCATATAAAACTTCAGTCTTGCTTCAATTTAGAGATTTTTTAAAAAAGATTTTAATTTAAAGTTGTATTCCCTAAAGAATCTTCAAGAAGTAATTAAGTAATAAAAAGTTTGTCGCGTCAAGAAAAGTCTGTGCTTAAGAAGTAATAACTTCGAATTCATTTAATTACTTTCCCGAGAGCATCATAAAAGTAAAGAGACTTTGAAAAGTTTTGCCGGAGATCAAGCTTAAAAAGGAACACCGTCAGTTTAAAAATCCATTAGAGAACACTCTTCCGTGGACGTTTCAAAATACTCCTTTTAAAACTATACAGTATGAAAATCTTTATGTTGTTTGTACCTGAACTTCATAATAAAAACTTTTACTTGGCCTTGCGAAATAATAAAAATATCTGTGTTTCCCTTTTATCCTCAGCTTGATAGTATACAAATTTTAGAATCATACAATATTTTAAATTCGACTAGTCAATTAAGAAAGTGTTCATCAAATGATAAATAAAATAGTTAGAAGTTGATGAGGAAGATGAGCTGTGCTTCATGATTCCAGAGCTTTATAAAAACAGGATAGCTTACCTAGGAACATGAAATAGAAAATTGTATTATATTTAGAAAAAGACTAATAGAAACCTTACGCATTTTTTTAAATCGATGTAAGCATACCGTTTTTGTAGTCGTTCATATCTCATTTGAAGTATCAAAAACTGCTCATTTATCACGAATAACTACTAACAGTATTAGTTTCACGTAGATTATCAGTTTGGATCATAAATGTTCTTGATTCTTTTAAGTTTGACAGCCGTATAACCTCTTCTATATCCATATATTCAACCAAGAAATTTTCTCAGATCTACGCGTGCTTCTTCGCTTCCATTTTTAAAACAACTACGGAAAACGTAAGAACGTTGCATAAGACTCACGTGAAACAACATTTCTACCATGCATCTACGATCTAGCCATATGTTAATTATTCCTTTCACTAGAGCTTATATTTTACACTTTTAGAGTCTTTTCAAGCAAAGTACTTGTATACAATGAATATAGTGTGAGTTTAGACTGTTAAATCATAAAAAGAATGTAAGTTGGGAACATTAATGACTTGAGTGGCTATTTCCCATCGACAAAAATTGGTCTAGGTTTGGACAGTGAAAAAAAAAAAAAACAAGATGCCCTACCGGGCAGAAGTATTCCTGCCGATGACTGTAAGACTTTCTGGAGCCTTTTCAGAAAGAAATGAGTGTTAGTTCACGCTTTAAAACCATATGCATAATGCGGAATGAATGATGTTTGCAGTATTTTACATTTTACCTTTTAGCTACGATAACTATTAAACTTTGTTGTTTCATATAAAACTTCAGTCTTGCATCAATTTAGAGATTTTTTAAAAAAGATTTCCATTCGAAGTTGCACTCCCTAAAGCATCTTCAAGAAGCAATTAACTAATTAAAAGATTATCGCGTTAAGAATAATCTGTGCTTTAAAAGGTGAATGTTTGTTCACGGTTTAAAACAATATGCATAATGTGGTATAATGTTCTTTGTGTTTTACAGTCTATCTTGTAGCTGTGAAATAAGTAATATTTGTTATTTCATATAAACTGCACTGTTTTGCATCATTTAGAGATTTTTTCAAAAAGTTTTTTATTCATAGTTATATTCCCTAAAGCATCTTCAAAAAGTAATTAAGTAATGAAAACTTTGTCACATTAAGTTTTGAAGAGAAAATCTGTGCTTAAGAAGTAATAAATTCGAATTCATTTAATTACATTCCCGAGAGCATCATAAAAGTTAAGAGACTTTGAAAAATTTTGCCGGAGATCAGGCTTAAAAAGGAACACCGTCAGTTTAAAAATCCATTAGAGAACACTCTTCCGTGGACGTTTCAAAATACTCCTTTTAAAACTATACAGTATTAAAATCTTTATGTTGTTTGTACCTGAACTTCATAATAAAAACTTTTACTTGGCCTTGCGAAATAATAAAAATATCTGTGTTTTCTTTTTATCGTCAGCTTGATAGTATACAAATTTTAGAATCATACAATATTTTAAATTTGACTATTCAATTAAAAAAATGCTCATGTATTGATTATTAAAATAGCTATAAGCTGATGAGGAAGATGAGCTGTGCTTCAAGATTCCAGAGCTTCATAAAAACAGGATAGCTTACCTAGGAACATGAAATAGAAAATTGTATTATATTTAGAAAAAGACTAATAGAAACCTTACGCATTTTTTTAAATCGATGTAAGCATACGTTTTTGTAGTCGTTCATATCTGATTTGAAGCATCAAAAACTGCTCATTTATCACGAATAACTACTAACAGTATTAGTTTCACGTAGATTATCAGTTTGGATCATAAATGTTCTTGATTCTTTTAAGTTTGACAGCCGTATAACCTCTTCTATATCCATATATTCAACCAAGAAACTTTCACAGATCTACGCATGCTTCTTCGCTTCCATTTTTAAAACAACTACGGAAAACGTAAGAACGTTGCATAAGACTCACATGAAACAACATTTTTACCTTGGCATCTGCGATTTAGCCATATGTTAATTATTCCTTTCACTAGAGCTTATATTTTACACTTTTAGAGTCTTTTCAAGCAAAGTACTTGTATACAATGAATATAGTGTGAGTTTAGACTGTTAAATCATAAAAAGAATGTAAGTTGGGAACATTAATGATTTCAGTGGCTATTTCCCATCGACAAAAATTGGTCTAGGTTTGGACAGTGAAAAAAAAAAAAAAAAAAACAAAAAAAACACGAACGGTTTCAAAGTATTCCTTGCTTACGCAGGAATACAAAAAACAAAAAAAACACGAACGGTTTCAAAGTATTCCTTGCTTACGCAGGAATACAAAAAACACGAACGGTTTCAAAGTATTCCTTGCTTACGCAGGAATACAAAAAAACACGAACGGTTTCAAAGTATTCCTTGCTTACGCAGGAATACAAAAAAAAAAAGAAAAACAAAGCCGGTTTTAAAGTATTTCTTGCTTTCGCAGAAATCCAACAAGATGCCCTTGCAGGCATAAGGATTTCTGCAAAATCAGCTGAAGAATGAAAATTGAAAGACTATGAGGTAGTTTATACGGTCAAACTTGTGCCTTGTCTAATGTAAATCAATTGACCTGCGATTAGACAATACTTTTACTTAAGAATGCAAGAGTTTTCTTAAGTACAGGTCATTAGATTTACATTAGACAAGGCAAAAGTTCGACCGTATAAACTACACTTAACACATTCTTAA